>JAVGWX010000011.1:35428209-35473209 GCA_036924085.1 Ariolimax columbianus | reverse complement strand
CCCTACAACGGTCCCTTCCATCACTTTACAAACACCCTACAACGGTCCCTTCCATCACTTTACAAACACCCTACAACTACCCTTCCATCACTTTACAAACACCCTACAACGGTCCCTTCATCACTTTACAAACACCCTACAACGGTCCCTTCCATCACTTTACAAACACCCTACAACGGTCCCTTCCATCACTTTACAAACACCCTCCAACTACTCTTCCATCACTTTACAAACACCCTACAACTACCCTTCCATCACTTTACAAACACCCTACAACTACCCTTCCATCACTTTACAAACACCCTACAACTACCCTTCTATCACTTTACAACCACCCTCCAACTACCCTCCCATCACTTTACAAACACCCTACAACGGTCCCTTCATCACTCAAAAAGAACAAACAAGTTTGAAGTTTTAACTTCGTTTCTCTACATATTGGTTCTTTGTGGTTCTCTCAATTCCGTTATTTTAAAAACGGAAGAGGCCAGAAAACGAAGCCATTTATTTGAAAAGGTCACGACGCTTTCTGGAACGAGGCTATTTAATCCCATCACTCACAAAGATTGAAATAAAATCTCAAAGCGCGGTTAAACCGGTTTCAAGTATTTTCCCCCTCGATCACATCTGTTGAACAATGGAGACGACCACCCTTCGCATTTGTTCAACAATGGCGACTGCCTAAAGTACGGAAGCTGTAGGAACTGGTGAAATATTATTCCGGTTTCTGTTGGACCGTAATATTAAATGCGGGAACAGCCGTGGTTTGGGAGCAGATAACGAGGAATAATCAGGGACTACTCTCGATACATTCTGGCGATCGTCTGCTGGTGAGGATGACAGCGGTTTAGTGGAAGCTCTCCAAGATTAATGCCATCACTTTGTCAGAGAATATTGTCCGTGGAGTGAATTTGTCAAGGCAAGTCAGTCAGGGAATGGTAATTCATAATTTTATTGTGCTCAAAAGCACTAAGGCTGACAATGAGATTGACAGACAGGATAAAATGTGCCCTTTTGGTGCTGTATTTTTGTGTATTTAAGTCAAATATTCATTTTGAAAACAGAAATAAAATGATTGCTTCCTCTTAAAAGTTATCAAATGCGTTATAATATTGTCCACGCCAAATATCTATTCATAAAATATTGTCCATATACTCATTGAAATGTCTACGTTTTGTCTACTAATTAAGTGTCTACGCAATTCAATCAATCAATCAAAGTCCGTCGCTCCTCTAGACACATATAACATTGATAACATCCCGCCAGCGCGGATAGTCCTGGTCCATGGCTCTTTCTGACCCTCTCCGTGTAATTATTGAATCTTAGTTCTTAGTCTGGAAAAACTCTACCCATGCGAAATTAGTTGATACAGCGATAAATGAGGCGGGTTTGATAGTATCAGGGTGCTTAAAACCCACCTCCTTCCACCCCCCCCCCCCCCCCACCCATTGATAAAATATACCTCATAATTGGCTTAACATCCCTCGAGATTCGAAGAAGCGTTGCAGCAGAATTCGAACGAGAAAAACAGGAGCACGACCCAAGGCACCCAATGGTTGGACATCAGGTACAGAACACAAGACTCACATACAGACATAGTTTCCTAAAATCAATGCAGTCCATACAGACAAACCCTGACAGTCGCAGTACCGATAGACGATACGAATTAATGCAGGCCCCAGAGATGGAACTTCGGGAGGAACCTGCCCCCGGACATCATCTACCTTGCACACCATGTAAGTGCCTGAACAGACTCCGAACTGGTGAAACACGGTGCAAGAGGAATATGAAACGATGGGGATACAAAGATAATGACACATGTGACTGTGGTGCAATACAAGACTATCTGATGATCTGCCCCGACCTTCAGAAAACATGCAAAAGGTATGACTAGCTGGAGGCAAATGAGAAGGTAATCCATGTCGCTGGATACTGGATACATACTGTATGACGTGGTGCTTGGACAGGGAAAGTAAGTATCTCTTTTCCGTGTATGTTTGGGTTTACCCCCCCCCCTTCTCTCTCTCTCTTTGTGTGTGTGTCTCTCGCGTTCTGTCTCTCTCTCTCTTCCCTTGAGGTTCCCATGTAAGAGCCTATCTGGTTATGTTGGACTGTGCCATCCGCAGCGAATGTCATAACCAGCCCCTCTGTTTTCGCCTTATTAACTTAATTTGTTTACTGAACGTAAATGTCTGATTATTAAATGTCTGATTATTAAATTATCTACTATTTAAATTATCTACCATTTAAATGTCTATTAAATAAATGCCTTCTCGGGGGACGGCGTTGGCTAGTGGTTAAGTGACACGGCTCACAACCAGAAGGTGCTGGGTTCGATCCCCATCACAGCACCGGCCGTTACCCCGGGGAAGCAAACCCTTAGAAAATGCGGGAGGAAGCTGACCCTTACATAAAATGCATGCTGAAGTCGGATGCACTGGGCTGACAGTCGCAAAATAAAAACTACAGTGCAACGCACACCGCCTTGGGGAATAGAGAAATAATGCGAACGCAAAAAAAAAAAAAAAGCCTTCTCATTAATCGAAACAGGTACGAAGTACAATCCCTGTTCAAAGTTAACCATTGCCGTGCCGACACTAGCATCTCGTCTCTCCATGATCTGGTCGTTATTGTATCTACATCTTCTTCTTAACTCTTCTTTCAATCTTAATCGCCCGCTACAAAGCCCTAAACATGGCTTTTCAAGTAGCAGGATGTACTCCGGAGAACGAATTGCGTTGTTTTGTTAGTTTGCAGCTTGACTGTGATATTTCTACCGTCTTCGGCAGCAGGAATTTTTTTAGCCCAAAGGGTTATAATAGATAATACACGTAAGGTGCGGGAGCAAGTTCAGGTAGCAGTAAAAAAGGCAAATGCAATGTTTGGGACGATAAAAAGAAATATTAAACATAGGAGCAAGGAAGTGATAGTCAAATTGTATAAAGCTTTAGCTAAACCTAGATTGGAGTACTGTGTACAGGTGTGGAGTCCTTATCATAGAGGGGATATAAAAATGCTGGAAAGAATGCAAAAAAGAGCGACAAAGCCGATAGTGGGATTCCAGAATTACAGTTATGAAGAAAAACTAAAAATAACCGGCGTACAGTGTCTAGAAGAGAGAAGAACTCGCGGTGACTTAATACAGGTTTACAAGATGATCAGAGGAATGGATAAATTAGACTATAATAAGTTGTTTTTTTTTATACAGCCACCCACACACAATAACAAGAGGGCATAGCTGCACGCTGACTAAAGAGAGGTCCAGATTAGATATAATGAAGTATTTTTTTTTAGTCACATAGACGTAAAGTTAAGTTAACCTTCCCTATTCGATCCCTTCTCCGTGGCCAGTCTGCGCTGAAGCGGTCTGTTATCCTGGATCACCGCGGGGAGGGAGTGACGGGTCTTGGCAGTTCTGTTTCGCTGGCCGTGTCAGCCAGCAGTCAGCTATGGGTGGCTGGCCGTGTCGGGAGGAGCCAGCTATGGGTCGCTGACCGTGTCGGGAGCAGTCAGCTATGGGTCGCTGGCCGTGTCGGGAGGAGTCAGCTATGGGTCGCTGACCGTGTCGGGAGCAGTCAGCTATGGGTCGCTGGCCGTGTCGGGAGGAGTCAGCTATGGGTCGCTGGCCGTGTCGGGAGCAGTCAGCTATGGGCCGCTGGCCGTGTCGGAAGGAGCCAGCTATGGGTCGCTGGCCGTTTCGGGAGGAGCCAGCTATGGGTCGCTGGCCGTGTTGGGAGCAGTCAGCTATGGGTCGCTGGCCGTGTCGGGAGCAGTCAGCTATGGGTCGCTGACCGCTGCAGCTCATGCGCTGCTTAGCTTCTTGATCCATCAAATCACTTAAATGAGATACACAATGAAAACTTGTTCAGAGATATAAACTCCTGTTTCCCATTCAATCCACAACGCATATCCTCCGAGACCCAGGAAGGGAACATTACATAATAAAGATCGCACTGCGGCTACCTGGAAAGGCAAAGGCCGCCGTCCATCGTAGACGATGATGGCATAATTTATTTTGCTAGCGCTATTTTTAGTAATGATTAACTGCGATACTTTTTATCCCCACTCTCTCGTCTCTAGACGCCCGACCCCAGTGGCAAATCAAGGACAAGACGACTAGGAGGCGACTAAAAGATGCAGGGGACTCCGCATCAAGCAACCGTGAAAAAGACGACGGAGTCCAGGGTCGAACCCACACCACCTATTTACGAGGCCGAAAGCTTAACCACTTCGCCACGGAATCCCCAACAGACTTCCTGGCAACAGGAATAACAATCATGTTTGAAATAATGATTTAAAGTATTTGAAGTGTTAATACAGCAAGAACTCAAGTTCCGGATTGAATAATCCGTCTCTACGTTAACGTCCAGGATTAAGGAGTTTGTTTGTTGGTTCGCGATCAGGATTAAGGAGTTTGGTTGTTGGTTAACAGCCAGGATTAAGGAGTTTGTGTGTTGGTTAGTGATCAGGATTAAGGAGTTTGTTTGTTGGTTAACTTCCAGGATTAAGGAGTTTGTTTGTTGGTTAGTGATCAGGATTAAGGAGTTTGTGTGTTGGTTAACGTCCAGGATTAAGGAGTTTGTTTGTTGGTTAGTAATCAGGATTAAGGAGTTCGTGTGTTGGTTTACGTCCAGGATTAAGGAGTTTGTTTGTTGGTTAGTGATGAGGATTAAGGAGTGTGTTTGTTGGTTAGTGATCAGGTTTAAGGAGTTTGTTTGTTGGCTAACGCCCAGGATTAAGGAGTTTGTGTGTTGGTTAATGATCAGGATTAAGGAGTTTGTTTGTTGGTTAACGTCCAGGATTAAGGAGTTTGTGTGTTGGTTAGTGATCAGGATTAAGGAGTTTGTGTGTTGGTTAGTGATCAGGTTTAAGGAGTTTGTGTGTTGGTTAACGTCCAGGATTAAGGAGTTTGTTTGTTGGTTAACGTCCAGGATTAAGGAGTTTGTGTGTTGGTTAAAGTCCAGGATTAAGCAGTTTGTGTGTTGGTTAACGTCCAGGATTAAGGAGTTTGTTTGTTGGTTAGTGATCAGGATTAAGGAGTTTGTTTGTTGGTTAACGTCCAGGATTAAGGAGTTTGTTTGTTGGTTAGTGATCAGGATTAAGGAGTTTGTGTGTTGGTTAGTGATCAGGATTAAGGAGTTTGTGTGTTGGTTAGTGATCAGGATTAAGGAGTTTGTGTGTTGGTTAGTGATCAGGATTAAGGAGTTTGTGTGTTGGTTAGTGATCAGGATTAAGGAGTTTGTGTGTTGGTTAGTGATCAGGATTAAGGGGCTTGTGTGTGGGTTAGTGATCAGGATTAAGGAGTTTGTTTGTTGGTTAACGTCCAGGTCTAAAGAGTTTGTGTGTTGGTTAACGTTTAGGATTAAGGAGTTTGTGTGTTGGTCAGTGATAGGTTGCATTGAAAACAGTCAGTTTGCAGTAAGACCTGCGTGGAAGTGAGGCGGGCATTGGCCAGTATGTTGTAACTGACGTTGACTAACATAGTCTGATCAGTATGATTTATTTACCTGACCCAGACTAACATAGTCTGATCAGTATGATTTATTTACCTGACCCTGACTAACATAGTCCCGTCAGTATGTTGACCTCGCCCTAACATAATCTGGTCAGTATATTTTTCCTGACCAGACGTTAGTCTCCACTACCCAATTCCGATGAATTAAACAAATACCAATTAGTTCAAAGATTCTACTTCATTGTCTCTGGATGTCGCCAAATGTCCTCAGCCATTTTCAATAGCGAAAGTGCTGCCTACAGGACTCATTTGCTTCCATGAGGGCTCCAAAACTGGCCAATGACTTCATCGGGTACCCATTTACAGCTGATTTACTGGAAGATGTGGTCCTACAACGAAAAATCTCACGACATGTCCGCTTTTACCTTAATGAGACAGCTACGAGAAACGCATTCATTTTAATCAATAAAGCAAACACACATCATAAAACACACAAACTCAGTGCTCGAAACTTGTGAAATCTGAGCTGATCTGAGAAAGCAAAACAGTCAACAAAGAGAAAGCCAAATTCTGATTGGATCGACCAACTGATGGGGGACATAATAACTGCTTTCATTCCTCGCCCCTGGTCGCTCACCTTTACGGCACGATCTAAAACACAGCTATTGTTCACCATGGGCAGAGACAGCCATAATTGCACACCTACAGCGAACTACATAAAATATTTCATTAGGGAATAAACGAAGGAAGAAAGCAGCGGCCGGTGCCCAGTTTTACAGCTAGTGTACACTGAAGGATTGGAGAATGAAAGTTTGTCCCTGATGTATTCCAGTGACCCGTTCTTTCACGCACATATGCTAACTGCTACTGCTGTAAATTTGACATGTTTGTACTCAGTGTTTACATAGTTCGGAGATGTTATGTCCCCCCGTCTGCACAAAGCTTTGTGTGGACTAGTGGGAGATCAGATAGCATCTCAAACTGGAGATAGATTTTCTCACGCATGCATTCATTGATGCCGTTCTGTGAACGATCCATGGAACAAACACCGCATGCTATCAATGCATTTGCTTTTCTCCCCAACACGAACCTCACACGCCCACCCACTCTCATCCCTCTAAGTCACTGACCTACCTCCTAATTGATGACCTTTCTTCCAGCTCTAGTATTTCCCCAAATTAATGACCTACTCACTGATTGATGACCTTTCTACCAACTCCTAACATTTCTCCAAATCACTGACATACCTACTAATTGATGATCATTCCATCAACTTATATTTTCTAAAATCAATAACCTACTCACTGATTGATTTACATTTCTACCAACTTCTAACATTCATCAAATCACTGACCTACCTCCTAATTGATGACCACTGATCTAGCTTCTAAATGATGACTTGACCATCAAGCACACAAATCTCCTGTTCACTAACCTCTCTGTTAACCACTGACCTTCCTTTCAATCATAACCACTTTAGTGGGATCAAGATGCTGAGCAGCGCATGAGCTCCAGTGGTCAGCGACCCATAGCTGACTCCTATCGTCAGGGCCAGCGAACCATAACTGCCAAGACCCTTCTACACCTCAACGTGGTGATCCTGGATAACAGACTGCAGCAGGGCAGACTGGCTAAGGAGAAGGGATCGAAGAGGAAATGCTAACCCGGTACTCAAAAAATGCTTGCTGAAGTCGGATGTGTTGGACTGAAAGGTGTAAATATCGCAGCCAAGCTGGAAACTACGACACAACGCATTCCGTTCTCTGGACTACATTCTGCTACTTAAGCCCTTTCAGGGCTTGGTAGTGGGAGATTGTGAACGAAGAAGAAGAAAAAAGAAGAAACAGTGGCCTCTAGGTAAGGTACCCGCCTCGTGTGCCGGAGGTCGCGTGTTCGAGTCACAGTGGAGACCGGGATTTGTTCACGTGGATCTTCTAGTTAATTTTTCCCTGATCTCTGAGTGGTGAGATCAGACTCCCGTGATAGTGTCGAGCACGTTAAAAATCCCTTGGCAGATTGAAATCGAAAAGAGTAGGCCGCTGTTCGGGAAAAAAAAAAGGAAATAAAAATCTAAAGTTATAGTTAAAAATCTATCGAAATTATTTGTACCTTCCCCCAGGCTTAGTAAGCTGCAGGAAGTTTTAAAATATCTACAACGGATAGCCAGCAGCCTTTGGCTATCTGGTAACAGACAATTACGTGCCTGTTTTGTGTTTGTTTGGTTTTTGGGGTTTTTTTTTTATCGTTCACCTTATTTCTCTATTCCCCAAGGCGGTGTGCGTTGCACTGTGGTTTTTATTTTTGCGACTGTCGGTCCTGTGCATTCGACTTCAGCATCCATTTTATGTTAGGGTCTGCTTCCTCCTGCATTTTCTAAGGGTTTGCTTCCCCGGGGTAACGGCCGGTGCTGTGATGGGGATCGAACCCAGCACCTTCTGGTTGTGAGCTGTGTCACTTAACCACTAGCCCACACCGTTCTCTGCGTGCCTGTTTGAATACCAAGATTCCAAATACGGCCCCACGACTAGTACTAGATCTCTCACTCCATTCTACTTTTGTCCTAGACAAACAAACAAACACACACAACAACAACTAAATTTTCGCGCTATTCAATATCATTGTCACGTGTCTTTCTGCACATGTGTATTTCAACACAGTTGATGCTCACTTCGTTTTTACTTTAAATGAAACAAAAGCAACGATGTAGACTTTCACAAATACATTACGAGTTTGTCTTCTGGTTTTGTATACTCCCATACATGTGTACTAAAGCAGGGAAGAGCTTATGTCCCAGGCAACAATTAACTAATCACACAACTCCGGTGGCATTCTTCTCAAACTCCTGGAAGGGCAGGTAAGCATGTTGACTACTTGATCAATCTGCGCGGGCAGGTAGCGCGTGATCTGTCACAACAAATCTGATCACCACGGTTCACACGTGTCATGGTACCCCAGTGTCAGCTTTCGTTGGTCCTTTCTTAAATCAATATTGGGGGACGGCGTGGCCTAGTGGTTAAGTGGCACGGCTCACAACCAGAAGGTGCTGGGTTCGATCCCCATCACAGCACCGACCGTTACCCCGGGGAAGCAAACCCTTAGAAAATGCAGGAGGAAGCAGACCCTAACATAAAATGCATGCTGAAGTCTGATGCACTGGGCCGACAGGCGCAAAATAAAAACACAGTGCAACGCACACCGCCTTGGGGATTAGAAAAATAAGGCGAACGCAAAAACAAAACAAAAAATCTATATTGGTGGCTTGTGGTTTTATATTCAACATTCATACCTGTTTTGGTGGTTTAATTGTCGATTTCCGTCCATCGTTTGTTACAGAAAACTGGGAGTTTTATGTCCGATTTCCATCCATCGTTTGTTACAGACAACTGGTGGTTTTATGATCAATTTATAGAAATCATTTTTGAGAGAAAACTGGAGGTTTAATGTTCGATTTCCATCAATCGTTTGTCACAGAAAACTGGTGGTTTAATGTTCGATTTCCATCCATTGTTTGTCACAGACAACTGGTGGTTTAATGTTAGATTTCCATCCCTCGTTTGTCACAGAAAAATGGTGTTTTAATGTTCGATTTCCATCCATTGTTTGTCACAGAAAACTGGTGGTTTTGTGTTCAAATTCCAGTCATCGTTTTTCAGATAAAACTGGTGGTTTTATGTCCGATTTCCATCCATCGTTTGTTACAGACAACTGGTGGTTTTATGATCAATTTATAGAAATCATTTTTGAGAGAAAACTGGAGGTTTAATGTTCGATTTCCATCAATCGTTTGTCACAGAAAACTGGTGGTTTAATGTTCGATTTCCATCCATTGTTTGTCACAGACAACTGGTGGTTTAATGTTAGATTTCCATCCCTCGTTTGTCACAGAAAAATGGTGTTTTAATGTTCGATTTCCATCCATTGTTTGTCACAGAAAACTGGTGGTTTTGTGTTCAAATTCCAGTCATCGTTTTTCAGATAAAACTGGTGGTTTAATGTTCGATTTCCATCCATTGTTTGTCACAGAAAACTGGTGGTTTTGTATTGAACACTTACACATGGCTTGTCACATACATGTTATGGTTTTATACACAACTTTTACTCATGACTTGTCACATAAAATGAATGTTTTATGTTCAACTTTTATACAAAGTATATCCCATAAAAGTGGTTATTTTATGTTCAACATTCACATGTGATTTGTCAAATAAAATTTTTGATTTTATATTAAACATTCATACATTGTTTTCATTTAAATTGGTTGTTTATAGTCAACTTTCATACATGACTTGTCACACAAAATTTGTCGTTTCATATATAACTTTCACAAGTAGTTTCAATAAAGCGATTGAAAGCTGAAAACTAATCCCAAAGGTGAGTATGTGAAAAGACTGTTCAAGTCAGTTTAAGTAGCATCTCCTCATTGAAGGTCGGCTGCAATGAATCTCCAACGTCCTCTATCTTCTGTCCTGATGGTGCATTCTTTCAGGCGTGATCCTGTCCATCTGTTGATTTCATCTTCCAACGTAAAGCTTTGTTTACCTCTGTTTGCCCTTTACTTTTTCTTTGAGTATTGTTCTCCTTAAGGGCGTTACGTCGTGCCATGTGCCATGCTGCAACCTGTTATCCAGGATACCGCGTGGAGGTGTAGAAGGGTTTTGGCAGCTTTTATTCGCTGGCCCTGACGCTAGCAGTCAGCTATGGGTCGCTGATGACTGCAGCTAATGCGCTTCTCATCATATTGATCCCCAAATGCCTTTTTAAATACGAGGATTCCAAGTGCTCCAAGAACAGCCAGAATCTATTTTTTTTTATCAATGCATTTTACAACACTTCTCTGCTCTAATCCATAATTCATTAACCACTATTCAACGACACAAATTACTGTCGAGCATAGGATGTATACACGGTGGGGGTCCCAATTACTCCAGCGTACTGAAGGGTGAGTCTATCCATCTATCTTCAGTCCACTTATGTTCGTTAGACGTCGTACGGGAGGTGTGACCTCCTTTGTTTCATATTTTTTTTTGGCAGGTGAAAATCCACTGTGACTTGCCAGGTCAATGCCAGCATCTGTTAGCCCCTGAAATATACGATCTCCTATTTTGGAGACTGGTGGAGGCGGAAGCGTAAATTAGAGCAAGGTAGACCCGCAAACCTGTCAGGCGCCATATAAGCCGTTCCGCTAACCACATAACCAAGACCTGTTGGTATGACCACACAATCCCCTCTTTATGCGACATATTCTCTGTGTGGGGAGAATCCCTAGAATAATTTGAGTAGATTCTTAACTTCAATTTTGCCCGGGCAGCGGTCGTTAGGCCCACTCTTTTCGATTTTCTACTGCTATGGTATTTTTAACGTGCGCGCCACTGTACCCGGGTGTCTGATCTCACTACTCAGAGATCAGGAGAAATATTTATCGAATGATCCACGTGAAAAAATCCCAGTGTTTCCACCAGAATTTGAACCCGCGACCTCCAGCACCCGAGGCGAACACCTTACCTCGAGACCACTGGGTCCCAACTGAAGGGTAAATGCGTGCCTTCAATTACAGACAATACAGTGAGAAATGGAAATAGGCGATTCACAAAAGCTAAGATCCCATGCAATGCATTTTCTTGTTCTTCATTCGCGAACCTTGTGCATGTAAATTAACTACTTTTGCCTTTGTTGTGGTTGTTGAAAGTCCACAAGGAGTAGGATTACTCTTGTGTGGGCCCTAAACTGTGCTGATGAAGATGGACCGGGTTCGTGCAGGCGGTTGTGCTTGGCTTTATCTGCGTGCCGCTCACTACTACGGGGAACACGTCGATCCCTCATCATGTTAGTCAGCCTGCAATGAAAACAGCCCGTTTTCAGGAAGAGCTACGAGGGAGTAGAGGTGAGGGTTTTGTCCAGTATATTTTGCCTGAACCTAACATGTCTGTCCAGTATATTTTGCCTGAACCTAACATGTCTGTCCAGTATATTTTGCCTGGACCTAACATGTCTGTTCAGTATATTTCGCCTGAACCTAACATGTTTATCCAGTATATTTCGCCTGAACCTAACATGTCTGTCCAGTATATTTCGCCTGCACTTAACATGTCTGTCCAGTATATTTTGCCTGAACCTAACATGTCTGTGAAGTATATTTTGCCTGAACCTAACATGTCTGTCCAGTATATTTCGCCTGACCAGATGTTAATCTTCCTTGTCTTTGCCTTTGATAATTCTCATATTCTCTTTGGGATCAAGATGCTGAGCAGCGCATGAGCTGCAGTGGTCAGCGACCCATAGCTGACTACTGGCGTCTGGACCAGCGAATCATGCTGCCAAGACCCTTCTACACCTCCACGCGGTGATACTGGGTAACAGGCTGCAGTAGGGCAGACTGGCTAAGGAGAAGAGATCGAAGAGGAAATGCTAACCCGGTACTCAAAAAATGCTTGCTGAAGTCAGATGTGTTGGACCGACATGTTCAAATATCGACGACACAACGCATTCCGTTCTCTGGACTACATCCTGCTACTTAAGCCCTTTCAGGGTTTAGTAGCGGGAGATAATGAACGAACGAAGCGAGCCGCCAGCCATATTCTATTTTACTTAGTTTGTCTATTCTTCATTTCGAAATCTCCCAAAGCCGTGATGAAACTTTTTGAACTAATGTCCAATCTGTTTATGCAATGTGAGACTTTGCAATTGTGGCTGTATTTATTTTCTCCTTAATTTTTGTCCTTTTCCATCAATCCATTGTTCATTTAATAATTCTGCTTTTGTTAGTTTGCGCGTTTGAGCCATGATTATTCTCACGAGAATTTTTGGGACATGACTTGTAATACTAGATACAGTAAAGGTAAGAACAAGCGAACCAGTGATAGACAAGGACGGAGAAATGAACAGCAAGTAAAAATCTACTGGCGCAAAACAGACGCTTATTAGAAAGACCTTCTGCAGTACAAGAAAGACATAGTAACAGAAGGTTACTGTGAGAGTTAACTCCACGTTATGTAGGCGAAGTCACGCGCCTTGGTGACCCAGAACGTCATCACTATGCTGATGCGTGCTGAAGAGCTCAATCTAGCAGAGTGTGATGTTATGGAAATTGCCGGCAGATGGAGAAGATCAATTTGAGACTCAACAATCAAGTAATTAGGGTTACGTTGTGGAAGATTGAACAGCACCAGAAAAAATCAAGATAATAATACCAAGGAGAAACAACGAAATGGGAGATTAAGGGATGTGTCTTCTGCTTCCTAATCGCGTTTCTTTTGAATTATTTGTATTATTATTGTTATTATTATTGTTTTCATTATTATTAATGTTATTATTGTTATTATGATTGATTTTCTTGTTGTTATTATTGTTGTTATTTTTGTTTTAATATTGTTATTATAATTGGTTTTATTATTGTTATTATTATTTATGTTGTTATTATTATTGTTATTATTATTTTTGTATTATTATTATTATTTTATTATTGTTATTATTATTTTTTTTTTTTATTATTGTTTTATTATTGTTATTATTATTGTTCTTATTCTTGTTTTTATTATTGTTATTATCCTTATTATTGTTATTATTATTGAATTTATTGTTATTATTACTGTTTTTATAATTGTTATTATTATTGTTTTAATTACTGTCATTATTATTGTTTTTATTATTGTTATTGATTTTATTGTTATTATTATTGGTTTTCCTTTTAATATTATTATTATTACTATTTTTATTATTATTATTTTTATTATCGTTATTATTATTGTTTTTTATTGTTATTTTTAATGATTTTATTGTTATGATTTTTGTTATTATTAATATGATTACTGTTGTTATTAGAATTACTTTTATTATTATTGGTATTTTATTTACTATTATTATTATCTGTATTATTATTATTTGTATTATTATTTTAACTACTATTATAATTATTATTCTTATTACTAAAACTATTGTTCTTATTATTACTGCTATTGTTATTACTATTATTATTGTTGTTATTACCATTATTATTGCCAGCAAGATGCTGACCAGCAGCAGTCATTGACCCAAAACTGACTGCTAGAGTCAGGGCCAGCGACGCAGAGCTGCCAAGACACACTGATCCTGGATAACAGGCTACAACAGTGCAGACTGGCTAAGGAGAGGAAAGGCTAATCCGATACTCAAAAATGCCTGTTGAATGTGTCGGACCGAAAGGTGCAAATATCGCAACCAAGCTGTAAACTACGACACAACGCATTCTGTTCTCCAGACTACATCCTGCTACTTGCGAAGTCCTTTTCTCCGTTCTACTTATTTCTTTATTAACCAAAACAGAGTGTGTTGCACTATATACGTTGCGCTTGTCGGACGAGTGCATCCGACTACATCATGCATTTTATGTAAGGGTCTGTTTCCTCCTGGATTTTCTAAGGCTTTGGTTCCCCGGGGTAATGGACGGTGCTGTGATTGATGAGCGAACCCAGCACCTTTGGTTTGTGAGTTATGTCACTTATAGACTTGGCCACGTCGTCCTCAGTAGGAGCATGAAAACGAGCGATACAGAAGAAGATAATTATCATTATTGTAATTACTATTATTGGTATAATTGTTATTATTGTCATTATCGCTATTATTGTTGTTATTGTCATTATTGGTATTATTATGGTTATTATTATTATTATTAACACTATTGTTATATTATTATAAATGTCCAACGCCCACTTCATCTGACCTCCTTCCACCACTTCATCTGACCTCCTTCCACCACTTCATCTGACCTCCTTCCACCATTTCATCTGACCTCCGTCCACCACTTCATATGACCTCCGTCCACCACTTCATCTGAACTCATTTCACCATGTCATCTGACCTGCTTCCACCACTTCATCTGACCTTCTTCCCCCACTTCATCTGACCTTCTTCCCCCACTTCATCTGACCTCCTTCCACCACTTCATCTGACCTCCTTCCCCCACTTCATCTGACCTGCTTCCACCACTTCATCTGACCTCATTCCCCCATTTCATCTGACCTGCTTCCACCACTTCATCTGGCCTCATTCCACCACTTCATCTGACCTCCTTCCACAACTTCATCTGACCTTCTTCTACCACTTCATCTGACCTCCTTCCCCCACTTCATCTGACCTGCTTCCCCCCCCCCCCACTTCATTTGACCTCCTTCCACCACTTCACCTGAACTCCTTCCCCCACTTCATCTGACCTCCTTCTGCCACTTCATCCCATCTGACCTAGTTCCACCACTTCATTTGACCTCAATCTACCATTTCATCTGACCTCCTCCCCCACTTCATCTGACCTCCTTCCACCACTTCATCTGACCTCCTTCCCCCACTTCATCTGACCTTCTTCCACCACTTCATCTGACCTCCTTCCACCACTTCATCTGATCTCTTCCCCCACTTCATCTGATCTCCTTCCCCCACTTCATCTGACCTAATTTCACCACGTCATCTGACCTGCTTCCACCACTTCATCTGACCTCCTTTCACCACTTCATCAAACCTCCTTCCACCACTTCATCTGACCTCCTTCTGCCACTTCATTCCATCTGACCTAGTTCCACCACTTCATTTGACCTCCTTCCACCATTTCATCTGACCTCCTCCCCCACTTCATTTGACCTCCTTCCCCCACTTCATCTGACCTCCTTCCACCACGTCATCTGACCTCATTCCCCCACTTCATCTGACCTTCTTCCACCACTTCATCTGACCTCCTTCCCCCACTTCATCTGATCTCTTCCCCCACTTCATCTGATCTCCTTCACCCACTTCATCTGACCTCATTTCACCACGTCATCTGATCTGCTTCCACCACTTCATCTGACCTGCTTTCACCACTTCATCTAACCTCCTTCCGCAACTTCATCTGATCTCCTTCCCCCACTTAATCTGACCTGCTTCCCCCACTTCATCTGACCTCATTCCACCACTTCATCAGTCCTCCTTCCACTACTTCATCTGACCTCCTTCCGCCACTTCATCTGACCTCCTTCCGCCACTTCATCTGACCTAGTTCCACCACTTCATCTGACCTTTTTCCACCACTTCATCTGACCTTCTAACCACTTCATCTGACCTCCTTTCCCCACTTCATCTGACCTCCTTCCACCTCTTCATCTGACCTCTTCTCCCACTTCATCTGATCTCCCTCCCCCACTTCATCTTACCTCCTTTCACCACTTCATTTGACCTGCTTCCACCACTTCATCTTACCTCCTTCCACCCCTTCATCTGACCTTCTTCCACCACTTCATCTGACCTCCTTCCGCCACTTCATCTGACCTAGTTCCACCACTTCATCTTACCTCCTTCCACAACTTCATCTGACCTCCTCCCCCACTTCATCTGACCTACTTTCCCCACTTCATCTGACCTCCTTCCACCACTTCATCTGACCTGCTTCCACCACTTCATCTGACCTAATTCCACCAATTCATCTGACCTCCTCCCCCACTTCATCTGACCTCCTTCCACCACTTCATCTGACCTCCTTTCCCCACTTCATCTGACCTCCTTCCGCCACTTCATCTGACCTGCTTCCACCACTTGATCTGACCTCCTTCCATCACTTCATCTGACCTGCTTCCACCACTTGATCTGACCTCCTTCCACCACTTCATCTGACCTGCTTCCACCACTTCATCTGACCTCCTTCCACCACTTCATCTGACCTGCTTCCACCACTTCATCTGACCTCCTTACACCACTTCATCTGACCTACTTCCACCACTTCATCTGACGTTTTTCCACCACTTTATCTGACCTCCTCCCCCACTTCATCTGACCTCCTTTCCCCACTTTATCTAACCTCCTTCAGCCACTTCATCTGATCTCCTTCCCCCACTTAATCTGACCTGCTTCCCCCACTTCATCTGACCTCATTCCACCACTTCATCAGTCCTCCTTCCACCACTTCATCTGACCTCCTTCCGCCACTTCATCTGACCTAGTTCCACCCCTTCATCTGACCTTCTTCCACCACTTCATCTGACCTCCTTCCGCCACTTCATCTGACCTAGTTCCACCACTTCATCTGACCTTTTTCCACCACTTCATCTGACCTTCTCAACCATTTCATCTGACCTCCTTTCCCCACTTCATCTGACCTCCTTCCACCACTTCATCTGACCTCTTCTCCCACTTCATCTGATCTCCTTCCCCCACTTCATCTGACCTCCTTTAACCACTTCATTTAACCTGCTTCCACTACTTCATCTTACCTCCTTCCACCACTTCATCTGACCTGCTTCCACCACTTCATCTGACCTCCTTCCGCCACTTCATCTGATCTAGTTCCACCACTTCATCTGACCTCATTCTACCACTTCATCTGACCTCATTCCACCACTTCATCTGACCTCTTCTCCCACTTCATCTGATCTCCTTCCCCCACTTCATCTGACCTCCTTTCACCACTTCATTTGACCTGCTTCCACCACTTCATCTGACCTGCTTCCACCACTTCATCTGACCTCCTTCCCCCACTTCATCTGAGCTGCATCCAACACTTCATTTGACCTCATTCCACCACTTCATCTGACCTCCTTCCCCGACTTCATCTGACCTCCTTCCACCACTTCATCTTACCTACTTTCCCCACTTCATCTGACCTCCTTCCACCACTTCATCTGACCTGCTTCCACCACTTCATCTGACCTCATTCCACCAATTCATCTGACCTCCTCCCCCACTTCATCTGACCTCCTTCCACTACTTCATCTGACCTCCTTTCCCCACTACATCTGACCTCCTTCCGCCACTTCATCTGACCTAGTTCCGTCACTTCATTTGACATTCTTCCACAACTTCATCTGACCTCCTTCCACCACTTCATCTGACCTGCTTCCACCACTTCATATGACCTCCTTCCACCACATCATCTGACTTCCTTCCACCACTTCATCTGACCTCTTCCCCCACTTTATCTGATCTCCTTCCCCCACTTCATCTGACCTCCTTTCACCACTTCATCTGACCTCCTTCCACCACTTCATCTGACCTCTTTCCACCACTTCATCTGACCTCTTCCCCCACTTCATCTGATCTCCTTCCCCAACTTCATCTGACCTCCTTCCACCACTTCATCTGACCTCCTTCCACCACTTCATCTGACCTCCTTCCCCCACTTCATCTGACCTGCTTCCACCACTTCATCTGGCCTCATTCCACCACTTTATCTGACCTCCTTCCACCACTTCATCTGACCTTCTTCCACCACTTCATCTGACCTCCTTCCTCCACTTCATCTGACCTCTTCTCCCAATTCATCTGATCTCCTTCCCCAACTTCATCTGACCTCCTTCCACCACTTCATCTGATTTGCTTCCAATACTTCATCTGACCTCCTTCCACCACTTCATCGGACCTCCTTCCCCCACTTCATCTGACCTGCTTCCACCACTTCATCTGACCTCCTTCCACCACTTCATCTGACCTGCTTCCACCACTTAATCTGACCTCCTTTCACCACTTCATCTGACCTGCTTCCACCACTTCATCTGACCTCCTTCCACCACTTCATCTGACCTCCTTTCACCACTTCATCTGACCTGCTTCCACCACTTCATCTGACCTTCTTTCACCACTTCATTTGACCTGCTTTACACCACTTCATCTAACCTCTTTTCACCACTTCATCTGACCTGCTTCCACCACTTCATCTGACCTCCTCCCCCACTTCATCTGACCTCCTTCCCCCACTTCATCTCACCTCCTTCCCCCACTTCATCTGACCTCCTTCCCCCACTTCATCTGACCTGCTTCAACCACTTCATCTGGCCTCATTCCACCACTTCATCTGACCTTCTTCCACAACTTCATCTGACCTCCTTCCACCACTTCATCTGACCTTCTACCACCACTTCATCTGACCTCCTTCCACCACTTCATCTGACCTCTTCCCCCACTTCATCTGATCTCCTTCCCCCACTTCATCTGACCTCCTTTCACCACTTCATCTGACCTGCTTCCACCACTTCATCTGACCTCCTTCCACCACTTCATCTGACCTGCTTCCACCACTTCATCTGACCTCCTTACACCACTTCATCTGACCTAGTTCCACCACTTCATCTGACCTTTTTCCACCACTTTATCTGACCTCCTCCCCCACTTCATCTGACCTCCTTTCCCCACTTCATCTATCCTCCTTCCGCCACTTCATCTGATCTCCTTCCCCCACTTAATCTGACCTGCTTCCCCCACTTCATCTGACCTCAATCCACCACTTCATCAGTCCTCCTTCCTCCACTTCATCTGACCTCCTTCCGCCACTTCATCTGACCTATTTCCACCCTTTCATCTGACCTTCTTCCACCACTTCATCTGACCTCCTTCCGCCACTTCATCTGACCTAGTTCCACCACTTCATATGACCTTTTTCCACCACTTCATCTGACCTTCTCAACCACTTCATCTGACCTCCTTTCCCCACTTCATCTAACCTCCTTCCACCACTTCATCTGACCTCTTCTCCCACTTCATCTGATCTCCTTCCCCCACTTCATCTGACCTCCTTTCACCACTTCATTTAACCTGCTTCCACTACTTCATCTTACCTCCTTCCAACACTTCATCTGACATGCTTCCACCACTTCATCTGACCTCCTTCCGCCACTTCATCTAATCTAGTTCCACCACTTCATCTGACCTCATTCTACCACTTCATCTGACCTCATTCCACCACTTCATCTGACCTCTTCTCCCACTTCATCTGATCTCCTTCCCCCACTTCATCTGACCTCCTTTCACCACTTCATTTGACCTGCTTCCATCACTTCATCTTACCTCCTTCCACCACTTCATCTGACCTTCTTCCACCACTTCATCTGACCTCCTTCCGCCACTTCATCTGACCTAGTTCCACCAATTCATCTGACCTCCTCCCCCACTTCATTAGACCTCCTTCCACCACTTCATCTGACCTTCTTTCCCCACTTCATCTGACCTCCTTCCACCACTTCATCTGACCTGCTTCTACCACTTCATCTGACCTCATTCCACCAATTCATCTGACCTCCTCCCCCACTTCATCTGACCTCCTTCCACCACTTCATCTGACCTCCTTTCCCCACTACATCTGACCTCCTTCCGCCACTTCATCTGACCTAGTTCCGTCACTTCATTTGACCTTCTTCCACCACTTCATCTGACCTCCTTCCACCACTTCATCTGACCTGCTTCCACCACTTCATATGACCTCCTTCCACCACATCATCTGACTTCCTTCCACCACTTCATCTGACCTCTTCCCCCACTTTATCTGATCTCCTTCCCCCACTTAATCTGACCTCCTTTCACCACTTCATCTGACCTGCTTCCACCACTTCATCTGACCGTCGTTCCACCACTTCGCCTGACCTCCATCCACCATTTCATCTGACCTCTTTCCGCCACTTCATCTGAACTAGTTCCACCACTTCATCTGACCTCCTTCCACCACTTCATCTGACCTCCTTCCACTACTTCATCTGACCTCATTCCACCACTTCATCTGACCTCTTTCCCCCACTTCTTCTGACCTCCGTCCACCACTTCATCTTACCTCCTCCCCCACTTCATCTGACCTCCTTCCCCCACTTCATCTGACCTCCTTCCACCACTTGATCTGACCTCCTTCCACCACTTCATCTCACCTGCTTCCACCACTTCATCTGGCCTCATTCCACCACTTCATCTGACCTTCTTCCACCACTTCATCTGACCTCCTTCCGCCACTTCATCTGACCTAGTTCCACCAATTCATCTGACCTCCTCCCCCACTTCATTAGACCTCCTTCCACCACTTCATCTGACCTTCTTTCCCCACTTCATCTGACCTCCTTCCACCACTTCATCTGACCTGCTTCTACCACTTCATCTGACCTCATTCCACCAATTCATCTGACCTCCTCCCCCACTTCATCTGACCTCCTTCCACCACTTCATCTGACCTCCTTTCCCCACTACATCTGACCTCCTTCCGCCACTTCATCTGACCTAGTTCCGTCACTTCATTTGACCTTCTTCCACCACTTCATCTGACCTCCTTCCACCACTTCATCTGACCTGCTTCCACCACTTCATATGACCTCCTTCCACCACATCATCTGACTTCCTTCCACCACTTCATCTGACCTCTTCCCCCACTTTATCTGATCTCCTTCCCCCACTTCATCTGACCTCCTTTCACCACTTCATCTGACCTGCTTCCACCACTTCATCTGACCGTCGTTCCACCACTTCGCCTGACCTCCTTCCACCATTTCATCTGACCTCTTTCCGCCACTTCATCTGAACTAGTTCCACCACTTCATCTGACCTCCTTCCACCACTTCATCTGACCTCCTTCCACTACTTCATCTGACCTCATTCCACCACTTCATCTGACCTCTTTCCCCCACTTCTTCTGACCTCCGTCCACCACTTCATCTTACCTCCTCCCCCACTTCATCTGACCTCCTTCCCCCACTTCATCTGACCTCCTTCCACCACTTGATCTGACCTCCTTCCACCACTTCATCTGACCTGCTTCCACCACTTCACCTGGCCTCATTCCACCACTTCATCTGACCTCCTTCCCCAACTTCATCTGACCTCCTTCCACCACTTCATCTGACCTTCTTCCACCACTTCATCTGACTTCTTTCCACCACTTCATCTGACCTCTTCCCCCACTTCATCTGATCTCCTTCCACCACTTCATCTGACCTCTTCCCCCATTTCATCTGACCTCTTCCCCCACTTTATCTGATCTCCTTCCCCCACTTCATCTGACCTCCTTTCACCACTTCATCTTACCTGCTTCCACCACTTCATCTGACCTCCTTCCACCACTTCATCTGACCGTCGTTCCACCACTTCGCCTGACCTCCTTCCACCATTTCATCTGACCTCTTTCCGCCACTTCATCTGAACTAGTTCCACCACTTCATCTGACCTCCTTCCACCACTTAATCTGACCTCCTTCCACTACTTCATCTGACCTCATTCCACCACTTCATCTGACCTCTTTCCCCCACTTCTTCTGACCTCCGTCCACCACTTCATCTTACCTCCTCCCCCACTTCATCTGACCTCCGTCCCCCACTTCATCTGACCTCCTTCCACCACTTGATCTGACCTCCTTCCACAACTTTATCTGACCTCCTTCCACCACTTCATCTGACCTTCTTCCACCAATTCATCTGACCTCTTTCCACCACTTCATCTGACCTCCTTCCACCACTTCATCTGACCTTCTTCCACCACTTTATCTGACCTCCTTCCACCACTTCATCTGACCTCTTCTCCCACTTCATCTGATCTCCTTCCCCAACTTCATCTGACCTCCTTCCACCACTTCATCTGATTTGCTTCCAATACTTCATCTGACCTCCTTCCACCACTTCATCGGACCTCCTTCCCCCACTTCATCTGACCTGCTTCCACCACTTCATCTGACCTCCTACCACCACTTTATCTGACCTGCTTCCACCACTTAATCTGACCTCCTTTCACCACTTCATCTGACCTCCTTCCACCACTTCATCTGACCTGCTTCCACCACTTCATCTGACCTCTTTTCACCACTTCATCTGACCTGCTTCCACCACTTCATCTGACCTCCTCCCCCACTTCATCTATCCTCCTTCCGCCACTTCATCTGATCTCCTTCCCCCACTTAATCTGACCTGCTTCCCCCACTTCATCTGACCTCAATCCACCACTTCATCAGTCCTCCTTCCTCCACTTCATCTGACCTCCTTCCGCCACTTCATCTGACCTATTTCCACCCTTTCATCTGACCTTCTTCCACCACTTCATCTGACCTCCTTCCGCCACTTCATCTGACCTAGTTCCACCACTTCATATGACCTTTTTCCACCACTTCATCTGACCTTCTCAACCACTTCATCTGACCTCCTTTCCCCACTTCATCTAACCTCCTTCCACCACTTCATCTGACCTCTTCTCCCACTTCATCTGATCTCCTTCCCCCACTTCATCTGACCTCCTTTCACCACTTCATTTAACCTGCTTCCACTACTTCATCTTACCTCCTTCCAACACTTCATCTGACATGCTTCCACCACTTCATCTGACCTCCTTCCGCCACTTCATCTAATCTAGTTCCACCACTTCATCTGACCTCATTCTACCACTTCATCTGACCTCATTCCACCACTTCATCTGACCTCTTCTCCCACTTCATCTGATCTCCTTCCCCCACTTCATCTGACCTCCTTTCACCACTTCATTTGACCTGCTTCCATCACTTCATCTTACCTCCTTCCACCACTTCATCTGACCTTCTTCCACCACTTCATCTGACCTCCTTCCGCCACTTCATCTGACCTAGTTCCACCAATTCATCTGACCTCCTCCCCCACTTCATTAGACCTCCTTCCACCACTTCATCTGACCTTCTTTCCCCACTTCATCTGACCTCCTTCCACCACTTCATCTGACCTGCTTCTACCACTTCATCTGACCTCATTCCACCAATTCATCTGACCTCCTCCCCCACTTCATCTGACCTCCTTCCACCACTTCATCTGACCTCCTTTCCCCACTACATCTGACCTCCTTCCGCCACTTCATCTGACCTAGTTCCGTCACTTCATTTGACCTTCTTCCACCACTTCATCTGACCTCCTTCCACCACTTCATCTGACCTGCTTCCACCACTTCATATGACCTCCTTCCACCACATCATCTGACTTCCTTCCACCACTTCATCTGACCTCTTCCCCCACTTTATCTGATCTCCTTCCCCCACTTAATCTGACCTCCTTTCACCACTTCATCTGACCTGCTTCCACCACTTCATCTGACCGTCGTTCCACCACTTCGCCTGACCTCCTTCCACCATTTCATCTGACCTCTTTCCGCCACTTCATCTGAACTAGTTCCACCACTTCATCTGACCTCCTTCCACCACTTCATCTGACCTCCTTCCACTACTTCATCTGACCTCATTCCACCACTTCATCTGACCTCTTTCCCCCACTTCTTCTGACCTCCGTCCACCACTTCATCTTACCTCCTCCCCCACTTCATCTGACCTCCTTCCCCCACTTCATCTGACCTCCTTCCACCACTTGATCTGACCTCCTTCCACCACTTCATCTCACCTGCTTCCACCACTTCATCTGGCCTCATTCCACCACTTCATCTGACCTTCTTCCACCACTTCATCTGACCTCCTTCCGCCACTTCATCTGACCTAGTTCCACCAATTCATCTGACCTCCTCCCCCACTTCATTAGACCTCCTTCCACCACTTCATCTGACCTTCTTTCCCCACTTCATCTGACCTCCTTCCACCACTTCATCTGACCTGCTTCTACCACTTCATCTGACCTCATTCCACCAATTCATCTGACCTCCTCCCCCACTTCATCTGACCTCCTTCCACCACTTCATCTGACCTCCTTTCCCCACTACATCTGACCTCCTTCCGCCACTTCATCTGACCTAGTTCCGTCACTTCATTTGACCTTCTTCCACCACTTCATCTGACCTCCTTCCACCACTTCATCTGACCTGCTTCCACCACTTCATATGACCTCCTTCCACCACATCATCTGACTTCCTTCCACCACTTCATCTGACCTCTTCCCCCACTTTATCTGATCTCCTTCCCCCACTTCATCTGACCTCCTTTCACCACTTCATCTGACCTGCTTCCACCACTTCATCTGACCGTCGTTCCACCACTTCGCCTGACCTCCTTCCACCATTTCATCTGACCTCTTTCCGCCACTTCATCTGAACTAGTTCCACCACTTCATCTGACCTCCTTCCACCACTTCATCTGACCTCCTTCCACTACTTCATCTGACCTCATTCCACCACTTCATCTGACCTCTTTCCCCCACTTCTTCTGACCTCCGTCCACCACTTCATCTTACCTCCTCCCCCACTTCATCTGACCTCCTTCCCCCACTTCATCTGACCTCCTTCCACCACTTGATCTGACCTCCTTCCACCACTTCATCTGACCTGCTTCCACCACTTCACCTGGCCTCATTCCACCACTTCATCTGACCTCCTTCCCCAACTTCATCTGACCTCCTTCCACCACTTCATCTGACCTTCTTCCACCACTTCATCTGACTTCTTTCCACCACTTCATCTGACCTCTTCCCCCACTTCATCTGATCTCCTTCCACCACTTCATCTGACCTCTTCCCCCATTTCATCTGACCTCTTCCCCCACTTTATCTGATCTCCTTCCCCCACTTCATCTGACCTCCTTTCACCACTTCATCTTACCTGCTTCCACCACTTCATCTGACCTCCTTCCACCACTTCATCTGACCGTCGTTCCACCACTTCGCCTGACCTCCTTCCACCATTTCATCTGACCTCTTTCCGCCACTTCATCTGAACTAGTTCCACCACTTCATCTGACCTCCTTCCACCACTTAATCTGACCTCCTTCCACTACTTCATCTGACCTCATTCCACCACTTCATCTGACCTCTTTCCCCCACTTCTTCTGACCTCCGTCCACCACTTCATCTTACCTCCTCCCCCACTTCATCTGACCTCCGTCCCCCACTTCATCTGACCTCCTTCCACCACTTGATCTGACCTCCTTCCACAACTTTATCTGACCTCCTTCCACCACTTCATCTGACCTTCTTCCACCAATTCATCTGACCTCTTTCCACCACTTCATCTGACCTCCTTCCACCACTTCATCTGACCTTCTTCCACCACTTTATCTGACCTCCTTCCACCACTTCATCTGACCTCTTCTCCCACTTCATCTGATCTCCTTCCCCAACTTCATCTGACCTCCTTCCACCACTTCATCTGATTTGCTTCCAATACTTCATCTGACCTCCTTCCACCACTTCATCGGACCTCCTTCCCCCACTTCATCTGACCTGCTTCCACCACTTCATCTGACCTCCTACCACCACTTTATCTGACCTGCTTCCACCACTTAATCTGACCTCCTTTCACCACTTCATCTGACCTCCTTCCACCACTTCATCTGACCTGCTTCCACCACTTCATCTGACCTCTTTTCACCACTTCATCTGACCTGCTTCCACCACTTCATCTGACCTCCTCCCCCACTTCATCTGACCTGCTTCCACCACTTCATCTGACCTCCTTCCACCACTTTATCTGACCTGCTTCCACCACTTAATCTGACCTCCTTTCACCACTTCATCTGACCTCCTTCCACCACTTCATCTGACCTGCTTCCACCACTTCATCTGACCTCTTTTCACCACTTCATCTGACCTGCTTCCACCACTTCATCTGACCTCCTCCCCCACTTCATCTGACCTCCTTCCCCCACTTCATCTGACCTCCTTCCACCACTTTATCTGACCTCCTTCCCCCACTTCATCTGACCTGCTTCCACCACTTCATCTGGCCTCATTCCACCACTTCATCTGACCTCCTTCCACAACTTCATCTGACCTCCTTCCACCACTTTATCTGACCTTCTACCACCACTTCATCTGACCTCCTTCCACCACTTCATCTGACCTCTTCCCCCACTTCATCTGATCTCCTTCCCCCACTTCATCTGACCTCCTTTCACCACTTCATCTGACCTGCTTCCACCACTTCATCTGACCTCCTTCCACCACTTCATCTGACCTGCTTCCACCACATTATCTGACCTCCTTTCACCACTTCATCTGACCTGCTTCCACCACTTCATCTGACCTCCTTCCCCCACTTCATCTGACCTCCTTCCACCACTTCATCTGACCTGCTTCTACCACTTCATCTGACCTCATTCCACCAATTCATCTGACCTCCTCCCCCACTTCATCTGACCTCCTTCCACCACTTCATCTGACCTCCTTTCCCCACTACATCTGACCTCCTTCCGCCACTTCATCTGACCTAGTTCCGTCACTTCATTTGACCTTCTTCCACCACTTCATCTGACCTCCTTCCACCACTTCATCTGACCTGCTTCCACCACTTCATATGACCTCCTTCCACCACATCATCTGACTTCCTTCCACCACTTCATCTGACCTCTTCCCCCACTTTATCTGATCTCCTTCCCCCACTTCATCTGACCTCCTTTCACCACTTCATCTGACCTGCTTCCACCACTTCATCTGACCGTCGTTCCACCACTTCGCCTGACCTCCTTCCACCATTTCATCTGACCTCTTTCCGCCACTTCATCTGAACTAGTTCCACCACTTCATCTGACCTCCTTCCACCACTTCATCTGACCTCCTTCCACTACTTCATCTGACCTCATTCCACCACTTCATCTGACCTCTTTCCCCCACTTCTTCTGACCTCCGTCCACCACTTCATCTTACCTCCTTCCCCCACTTCATCTGACCTCCTTCCACCACTTGATCTGACCTCCTTCCACCACTTCATCTGACCTGCTTCCACCACTTCACCTGGCCTCATTCCACCACTTCATCTGACCTCCTTCCACAACTTCATCTGACCTCCTTCCACCACTTCATCTGACCTTCTTCCACCACTTCATCTGACTTCTTTCCACCACTTCATCTGACCTCTTCCCCCACTTCATCTGATCTCCTTCCACCACTTCATCTGACCTCTTCCCCCACTTCATCTGACCTCTTCCCCCACTTTATCTGATCTCCTTCCCCCACTTCATCTGACCTCCTTTCACCACTTCATCTTACCTGCTTCCACCACTTCATCTGACCTCCTTCCACCACTTCATCTGACCGTCGTTCCACCACTTCGCCTGACCTCCTTCCACCATTTCATCTGACCTCTTTCCGCCACTTCATCTGAACTAGTTCCACCACTTCATCTGACCTCCTTCCACCACTTAATCTGACCTCCTTCCACTACTTCATCTGACCTCATTCCACCACTTCATCTGACCTCTTTCCCCCACTTCTTCTGACCTCCGTCCACCACTTCATCTTACCTCCTCCCCCACTTCATCTGACCTCCTTCCCCCACTTCATCTGACCTCCTTCCACCACTTGATCTGACCTCCTTCCACCACTTCATCTGACCTGCTTCCACCACTTCATCTGGCCTCATTCCACCACTTCATCTGACCTCCTTCCACAACTTTATCTGACCTCCTTCCACCACTTCATCTGACCTTCTTCCACCAATTCATCTGACCTCTTTCCACCACTTCATCTGACCTCCTTCCACCACTTCATCTGACCTTCTTCCACCACTTTATCTGACCTCCTTCCACCACTTCATCTGACCTCTTCTCCCACTTCATCTGATCTCCTTCCCCAACTTCATCTGACCTCCTTCCACCACTTCATCTGATTTGCTTCCAATACTTCATCTGACCTCCTTCCACCACTTCATCGGACCTCCTTCCCCCACTTCATCTGACCTGCTTCCACCACTTCATCTGACCTCCTTCCACCACTTTATCTGACCTGCTTCCACCACTTAATCTGACCTCCTTTCACCACTTCATCTGACCTCCTTCCACCACTTCATCTGACCTGCTTCCACCACTTCATCTGACCTCTTTTCACCACTTCATCTGACCTGCTTCCACCACTTCATCTGACCTCCTCCCCCACTTCATCTGACCTCCTTCCCCCACTTCATCTGACCTCCTTCCACCACTTTATCTGACCTCCTTCCCCCACTTCATCTGACCTGCTTCCACCACTTCATCTGGCCTCATTCCACCACTTCATCTGACCTCCTTCCACAATTTCATCTGACCTCCTTCCACCACTTTATCTGACCTTCTACCACCACTTCATCTGACCTCCTTCCACCACTTCATCTGACCTCTTCCCCCACTTCATCTGATCTCCTTCCCCCACTTCATCTGACCTCCTTTCACCACTTCATCTGACCTGCTTCCACCACTTCATCTGACCTCCTTCCACCACTTCATCTGACCTGCTTCCACCACATTATCTGACCTCCTTTCACCACTTCATCTGACCTGCTTCCACCACTTCATCTGACCTCCTTCCCCCACTTCATCTGACCTGCATCCACCACTTCATCTGACCTCATTCCACCACTTCATCTGACCTCCTTCCCCCCCTTCATCTGACCTCCTTCCACCACTTCATCTGACCTCTTTCCCTCACTTCATCTGACCTGCTTCCACCACTTCATCTGACCTCTTCCCCCACTTCATCTGATCTCCTTCCCCCACTTCATCTGACCTCCTTTCACCACTTCATCTGACCTGCTTCCACCACTTCATCTGATCTCCTTCCCCCACTTCATCTGACCTCCTTTCACCACTTCATCTGACCTGCTTCCACCACTTCATCTGACCTCCTTCCACCACTTCATCTGACCTGCTTCCACCACTTCATCTGACCTGCTTCCACCATTTCATCTGACCTCCTTCCGCCACTTCATCGGACCTCCTTCCCCCACTTCATCTGACCTGCTTCCACCACTTCATCTGATCTCCTTCCACCACTTCATCTGACCTTCTTCCACAACTTCATCTGACCTCCTTCCACCACTTCATTTGACCTTCTACCACCACTTCATCTGACCTCCTTCCACCACTTCATCTGACCTCTTCCCCCACTTCATCTGATCTCCTTCCCCCACTTCATCTGACCTCCTTTCACCACTTCATCTGACCTGCTTCCACCACTTCATCTGACCTCCTTCCACCACTTCATCTGACCTGCTTCCACCACATCATCTGACCTCCTTTCACCACTTCATCTGACCTGCTTCCACCACTTCATCTGACCTCCTTCCCCCACTTCATCTGACCTGCATCCACCACTTCATCTGACCTCATTCCACCACTTCATCTGACCTCCTTCCCCCACTTCATCTGACCTCCTTCCACCACTTCATCTGACCTCCTTCCCTCACTTCATCTGACCTGCTTCCACCACTTCATCTGACCTCCTTGCATTACTTCATCTGACCTGCTTGCACCATTTCATCTGACCTCCTTCCACCACTTCATCGGACCTCCTTCCCCCACTTCATCTGACCTGCTTCCACCACTTTATCTGACCTCCTTCCACCACTTCATCTGACCTGCTTCCCCCACTTCATCTGACCTCCTTTAACCACTTCATCTGACCTGCTTCCACCACTTCATCTGACCTCCTTCCACCACTTCATCTGACCTCCTTCCACCACTTCATCTGACCTCCTTCCACCACTTCATCTGACCTCCTTCCACCACTTCATCTGACCTCCTTTCACCACTTCATCTGACCTGCTTCCACCACTTCATCTGACCTGCTTCCACCACTTCATCTGACCTCCTTTCACCACTTCATCTGACCTCATTCCACCACTTCATCTGACCTCCTTCCACCACTTCATCTGACCTCCTTCCACCACTTCATCTGACCTCCTTCCACATCATCTAAACTCCTTCTACAACTTCATCTGACCTCCTTCTTCATATTACTCTTTCCACTTCATCCGACCTCCCTCTACCACTTCATCTTCACTTTATCCGACCTCCCTCCACCACTTCATCTCCACTTCATCTGACCTCCCTTGACCACTTCATCCTACCTCCTCCCACTTCATCTGACCTCCTATCAGGACTCTCCTGTTGTCTAACCTTGCCTGTTCTTGTAGAGCTGGTATCCATGTCTTATTCCTTATATATGATGAAGTAGCTAGTCCTATGCACAACTTTCCTTATCCAGCTTTTTGCGACATGCATGTGATAGTGAAAACGATGCTTATGTCTTCACAATAAAGAGTCCTCAGACCGACACCAAAAATAGACCGGATCATTAAACACCACATGACCTTGAATATCCCGTGCAATTTGACATAATGATGATGCCCTTGAGTGCCCGTCACGTGACCCAAAACATAGAACAGGACGTCAGATCTAATAGGAAGTGAGACCAGGATGGACATCAGTCTTAGCGCTTATCCTAACCCTCTTGTTGTGTCTATTGGAACCCACTGGAGCGGATGATAACAATCACCGGTAGAAGGGGACACAACCACTTGAGACTGAGAGGACGGGCGATGGACGCAGATAATATGACGATATATTCCAGTAGCTTCCTTTCTTGTTTTGTTCTGTTTTATTGTGCGTTCTTTTATTCTCGATTCTTCCGCCCTGAAGAGAGCATATCAAGTTTGTGTGCTTTTCAGATTTAGAGCCAGTTGTAGCCCCAAGGCTGTGTCTCGCCGACACTGGTCCGGCGGTGTCCAATAACTCCTCGCTTTATTGGGCGGAGGGGTGGTTGTGGTCTGACAACGATAAGTGCTGTGTAGGGGCAGAGAACGACCAGCTACCGAGCATTTCAATGTGTTGAGCTACTTTGGTCTGTGTGTTTGTATTAAATATTTATACTAACACAAAAAATTGTGGAGAAGAGGCTAACGTCTTATCAGGCAAAACAGACTGAACGGACATGTTTGTCAATGTCAAGGAAAATGCATTGGCCAAGACACGCACCTTAACTTTCTCGCAGTTCTCACTGGAATGGAACGTTTTCGTGGCAGACTGGCCACCGAAGAAGGGGATCGACGTGGTCCACGTAGTAGTAAGCTACAGGCAGATGAAGCCAAGCATAGCACAACCGCCTGAAGGACCACGGTCTACCTTCATCAATAGTATCCCTCAAAGCGTTCTGAAACCATGCAGCCTGGCTAATAGATTTGGTATCAAAGAGGAAAGGCAAAACCTGGTTGAAAAAAGCCATGCTGAAATCGGGTGTCGGTCTGAATGGTCTATATCGCAGCTTCGCTGGTAACTACGATACCGCGCCACAAACGCCCTTTAGGGGACGCGTGGGCTAGTGGTTAAGGGACACAGCTCACAATATGAATGTGCTGGGTTCGATCTCCATCAGAGCACCGGCCGTTACCCCGATGTAGTAAACCCTTAGAAAGTGTAGGAGGAAGCAGATCCTTACATAAAATGGATGCCGAAGTCGGATGCACTGGACCGACAGGCACAAAATAAAAACATAGTGTAATGCACACCGCCTTGGGGAATGGAGAAATAAAGCGAACGCAAAAACAAAAACAAAACAAAAACCGCCCTTTTCCTAACGAACGAAGAAGAAAAATAAGAACAAATGTCAGACATCAATTTACAACTGGGTTCTCATTGTCGTCACAACTGTTGAAAACTGGGCCTTTTAATGTAAAAGATAGCCGCGCTGATCGCTCTGTCATTAAGACGTCCAAACATATATTCATCTAAGTTGTTTTTGTGAGTATTATATTGTTGTTGTTATTATTGTTGTTGGTGTTGTTGTTGTTGTAATTGTTGTTATTGTTGTTGAATACCGACTTAGAGTAAGTCTACTTTTATGTGCGCCCTAAAAAGGCCGTTAGGTAGTCCGCTTCAGTACTTTCCCTCACATCCAGAGCAGCTATTCAACTAGATGTGAGTATATTATGTTACTGTTGAATGTGTTCATGTCTCTATTTCACTTGACTGGCTTCGTTCGTTCTCAATCTCCCGCTACCGTGTCCTGAAAAGGGCCTGAATATGTTGTGTCGTAGTTTACAGCTTTACTGTGATATCTGCATCTTTCGGTCCGACACATCCGACTTCAGCAGGATGTTTCTATTGAATGTATTTGCTCCTTCTTCTATAATTTGTAACACCAAATAGCACTTAGATGCCGCCTAACGGTTTAGTCTTGGAGAGATTGAACCCTGCTCGATTAGCAACATGTCCATGGCACATCGGTGAGTGATGTTGTCGAGAGGTAAGACATTCAGCTCTCAAAGCGATGAACGGGAACGGTAGACGATCGAATCCAACAAGATTCAAGCGATTCCTGGTTTCAAGCGTGGTGGGACCAGAGTGCCTGCATCCAGAGTTTCCTTCAATCGTCTTGACTTATGTGTTTCTAGTAAAGTAAAGTAAAGTATCCCATAGCATTACTACCGTAGGGGTGTGAGGTGTTAGCGATCTCACATTTCAAAGGTTCGGCTATATGAGGGCGGTAGCCATCTCCTCTCCCTCGCCGCTTCTACTTCCCGGACTGAACCGGTACCCATTTAAGGCTGGGTCGACCCGGGAGCCATTGTGGTCTGAAAAAAAACATTACCGCCTCAACTGGGGAATGAACCCAGGACCACTCAGATGCGAAACCAGAGCGCTAACCACTGCGCTACGCGGTGTTTCTACTGGACCAAATTAGCTCAAGACCAGACAGTGAGATTGATGACCAGCGCAGCCGCTTCCTCACTATAATTCAAATACAGCGAAAGTTAGATCCTCAAGACAAAACTGTATGATGGTAACTTAACGTCTTTATACTGGTTTAGAAGACTCTGCAGAGTCTGTATACAACCAGTTTCTTTGAGGGTGGTTAACCGATGTGCTAGTCTATCTTAATAGACTCAAACATTTTAGCAAAATAGCCCTAAGCCTCTTAGGCACCATCTATGAGGCTCTAAACAAACCACCTAACCATGGCCGGTGTTATGCCATGTCCCATAGTTAGTCGTTTCTTTCAACATGCTCTTTATGAGGCAGTGGTGCTATTCTTGTCTTTGTCGTACACAAATACCCTAGCGGACCACTCGGTTATACCCCTGTGTACCACTCAGTTATACCCCGGTGGACCACTCGGTTATACCCCGGCGGAACACTCGGTTATACCCCGATAGACCACTCGGTTATACCCCGGCAGACCACTCGGTTATACCCCGGTAGACCTCTCGGTTATACCCCGGCGGACCACTCCGCCATCATCGCTTGCAAATGGGCAACTAACTATGATTTGTTAGCTCATGTCTTTTTTTTTGTTACACCTGATGAAGACTTTTAGGTCGTAATGAAGGTTTCGTTTCTATTTCTGAGCGAGGTATCCGAACACACCTGTCAAGGTTTGTCATATCTTTCTGTGCGTACTTAGTTTTATTAAAAGGTTTAAACTCGATGGCTTTCTAGTTCACCATTATGATTCAGAATTCAAAATGTCCAGCAATCAGTAGAAAACCCTGGGAGCACAGAAATCTGCAAGAAAAATGATGCTGACTGTTTTTTGGGACGTCAAAGGTGTCGTATTGAAATATTACCTGTCTCATGGCAACACGGTTAATGGGTAATAGTATGCAGATCTCCTTACCAAACTAAGAAAGACTGTGACCAGAAAACGAGGGATAGCGCGCACTCAAATTCTGATTTGCTTCAAGACAACGCGCCCTCCCATAAACAAGGCTTGTGCTGCAAACAGCCAATGATTTGAATATCGAAATTTTTCCACACCCAGCATATTCTCCGGATTGAGCTCCATCAGACTTTTTTTTCTGTTCCCAAAACTTAAAAAACAATTGAAATGAAATTATTTTGACAGTGACGAAGATGTCATACTGGCTTGCGATAGCCGGTTTAGTTTGAAAAATAGGTTACTTTATTCTAAAGATCTTTTCAAGGTCACGCAGAGATGGCAGAAATGTATATATTCAGGTAATGGCTACACTGAGAAGGAATGAGCACTGTGCCAAATTACAACTTTCTCATACTCCTTCATGGTCAGGGTAAAGACTCCTGGCAAGCCCCTTGTATATATATATTGTTGTGGTTGTTATTGTTGTTGTTGTTGTTGTTGAATCCCGACAATGAGTAGGATTACTCTTTTGTGCGCCCTGAAATGGACGTTCAGTGGCGGCTTTAATCACATCCCAAGCGTGCTGATGAAGCTGGACCAGAGTCCACCGGAGTTGTGCAATGCTTTGCTTCTATGGAGATCACGTCGATCACGGGGATCACCTCATTAGCCAGACTGTCATGAAAACGGTCTATTTCTAGGGAGGACTACTGGTAAGTCGAAGAGAGAGCCTTGGCCAGTATATTTTGCCTGACCCAGACGAACATGTCTGATCAGTACTTTTTTGCCTAACCAGACGTTAGTATTCCTCCCCATATATATATATATATATCCTAGTGGTTGCACCTATCTAGTCATATAACGTTTACTGTAATCGCCCAATATCTCGATGTCCTGATGTCCGCACAAGTTATGTTTTCTTATCTCACAAGTGAATATTTTTTTTCATACTCTGAATTATTTTGTTTAATTAGATTTTTTCAAATGTCCCTAATTGAAAACCTTTCTTTCTTCCTGGTTCTTGTTTATTGTCTTCCCCTCACTCAGGTTTGAGACCATGACAATTTATGGTCCAGGAATTGAAGCCCCGGCACATTCTCACACACCAAACAGCCCGTCACAAAAGCCTGGTCAGATGGCACTTCGGTCCTGGTGAAGAGGTCACGCCCATTATCAACGAAACATGAGTTCAATATTTAATTAAGATGACCCCCCTGTCAAATGACTTCCAGGCGAGACGAAGAGCAGCCCAGACTCGACTGCTGTCACACGAATTGGCCCTCGATCTGTGCCCAAAGTCAGAGGCGTATCAACTCTGTAACTGTCAAGCACAATGAATAATCCCGTGTACAATTTCAGCAAGTTTCCGTGAGCAATTGTGAGTCTCATGTTTAGTCAATTGTCTCATGTTTAGTCAATTGTGAGTCTCATGTTTAGTCAATTGTGAGTCTCATGTTTAGTCAATTGTGAGTCTCATGTTTAGTCAATTGTGAGTCTCATGTTTAGTCAATTGTGAGTCTCATGTTTAGTCAATTGTGAGTCTCATGTTTAGTCAATTGTGAGTCTCATGTTTAGTCAATTGTGAGTCTCATGTTTAGTCAATTGTGAGTCTCATGTTTAATCAATTGTGAATCTCATGTTTAGTCAATTGTGAGTCTCATGTTTAGTCAATTGTGAGTCTCATGTTTAGTCAATTGTGAGTCTCATGTTTAGTCAATTGTGAGTCTCATGTTTAGTCAATTGTGAGTCTCATGTTTAGTCAATTGTGAGTCTCATGTTTAGTCAATTGTGAGTCTCATGTTTAATCAATTGTGAGTCTCATGCTTAGTCAATTGTGAGTCTCATGTTTAGTCAATTGTTTGTCTCTGAGCACTGGCTCACGGAGATGAATATCAACACAAAGCTTTTTGGAATCTTAGACAAATTCTCCACTACAGCAACCTTTGTCCAGAGAACTGGACATAGACATAGACGTAGACATGGACATAGACGTGTAGACGTATCAAGAAAAAGAACGGAGAACGAGAAGAGGAAGAAGATAAGGTTTATGTGTGGCTTGTTCGAAGTGTAGCTATTCTCAGATAGTGCTGCTTATTAGAACTGCACACAACTTGAAAGATTTGAATGAACAAAGCCTATGCCAGAGTAGACTTATATCGTAAGTCTTAGCAGTAATGCTTCTTCTTCTTCTTCTTCTTCTTCTTCGTTATCAATCTTCTGCTACCAAGCCGAAAGAGTGTTTGGAAGTAGCAGAATGTTGTCCGGAGAACGCAATGCGTTGTGTCGTAGTTTACAGCTTGACTGCAATATTTGCACCTTTCGGTCCAACATATCCGACTACAGCAGGCATTTTTGAGTGCCGAGTTAGCCTTCCCTCTTCGATCCCTTCTCCTTAGCCATTCTGCCCTGCTACAGCCTGTTATCCAGGATCACCGCGTGGAGGTGTAGAAAGGTCTAGGCTGCTATGGGTCGCTGACCCTGACGCTAGCAGTCAGTTATGATTCGCTGACCCTGACGCTAGCAATCAGATATGGGTCGCTGGACCTGGCGGTAGCAGTCAGCTATGGATCGCTGACCCTGACGCTAGCAGTCAAATATGGGACGCCCATGACGCTAGCAGTCAGATATGGATCGCTGGACCTGACGCTAGCAGTCAAATATGGGACGCTCCTGACGCTAGCAGTCAGATATGGAACGCTCCTGACGCTAGCAGTCAGATATGGGACGCTCCTGACGCTAGCAGTCAAATATGGGACGCTCCTGACGCTAGCAGTCAGATATGGGTCGCTAGACCTGGCGGTAGCAGTCAGCTATGGGCCGCTGACCCTGACGCCAGCAGTCAGCTATGGGTCGCTGGACCTGGCGGTAGCAGTCAGCTATGGGTCGTTGACCACTGCAGCTCATCATCTTGATCCCAGGAGTACAGCATAAACACAAGACTAGGAATATACATCATCATCATGTAGCATGTCCTATTCAGAACGTCGGCCTCCATCATAGCCCGTCTGAAAGAAACCCGATTTCTTGCCAAATCTCCAGACTGCTTCAGAGTCCTGCCCAAGCATTCCTTGACATCTTGGTGTCATTGCCTTCTTGGTCTATCTCTCTTCTCGTCCGTTATGTCTTTTATTGTGGCCAAAGTACTAATATGTTAAGTTTCTGTTTATGATGGAATGTATGAAACTCCTCTACGCACAACTCTTATGTCTGCATTATTCCCAATTCCGGTCTATGGTATTCTAAGGACGATTTTTTAAATAAAATTTCGACTCGAAAAACTCGATTCTCTTCTATGAGGTTTTGGTAACTGCCCATGTTACGCAGTCGCATACTACAACTGGAAAAAAGAACAGACACTCAAAATGTTCACTATTGTTGGTTTGCTGGTATTCTGCCATTGTTTCTTCAGGTTGTGTAGCCACTGAACTGTTCTTGACAATCTCCTTCTGATCTCCTTTGAGTAGTCGCCAGTGTATGAAAATGCAAGAGTTCTGTATTACTGAATTGTGCAAAGTGTTGAAGAGTGACAGAGAATAAGTGTCTCGATTGCTCTCTTTTCATCGAATTTTACTGAAAAATGTACATAATGTACTGAGCCTGCTCCTTCTTCTTCTTTTGCACAGAAAGGAAAATTGTGTTACATTGTGTCATACATAGTTTGCAGCGAGGCTGTGATGTTATGCGTCTTTTCATTAGATGGCTTGGTCTTGTTTATCGCATGGAAAATGGTCGCTTTCCCAAAGGTATCCCATATGGATAGTTATATGATGGCAAGAGACCGGTCGACTGACCACAGTTGAAATTCAAAGATGTGTGTAAGCGCGATATGATGGCTCTAGATATGAGTCAGGCATCTTGGAAAGACGAAGCTGCAAACCGATCCAGGGGGAGATTTTCCCTGAAGGACCACCTCGCGGTTTTGCAACAGAGAGAAATGAAAAGACTGCACCGTAAGGTGAAAAACTACAAGAGCTAAGAATATATATTTTTATTTTTATCATTATCATCCTTTAGTCGGGGATCAAGATGCTGAGCAGCGCACGAGCTGCAGTGGTCAGCGACCCATAGCTGACTGCTAGCGTCAGGGCCAACGAACGAGAGCTGCCAAGACCCTTCTACACCTCCACGCGGTGATCCTGGATAACAGACTGGCTAAGGAGAAAGGATCGAAGAGAGAATGCTAACCCGGTACTTAAAAAATGCTTGCTGAAGTCGGATGTCTTGGAACGTAAGGTGCAAATATCGCAGTCAAGCTGTAAACTACGACACAACGCATTCCGTTCTCTGGACTACATTCTGCTAATTAAGCCCTTTCAGGGTTTGGTTGCGAGAGATTGAGAACGAACGAAGCCAAGCCATCCTATAGTCAGTCATGACTGAAAGGGGCTACCACTACATTGAATACATGGAGAGAAAATGGAACGGTAATTGAAACGAGCACCCTACGAAATATTTACGAAGCTACGCCACTGGATACAATATCTGTAACAGCAACAGACGGCAAAGGGCCGAGCCCCAGACAATGAGCCAACGGGACAGACCCCCTTCCCCCCCCCCCCCCCCTCATGCCTTGACATAGATGAACTAGCTCTTTCCTCTACCAGTCGTGACGTCTCTGGTCAATCTCCATGCTAAACCTGGCAAGAGTTTAAGTAAAGATAACATTTGAGAAGATCCGTCACAAAGTGTGAATTAAAGTTCTTTGTTCTCTTTATGCCCCCCCCCCCCTCCCACCACCACCACACTCCCGCGGCCCCCGTCTCTAGTCACAGCAGCAGACAGCAGAAAGAAACAATGCTCATGTGTCCTGTCTGCGCGTGTTACAATACCAGATAATGAAAATATTATAATCAAGTGGTCTAGTTGGTAGAACACCAGCCTCTTAGTTGTAGGGACACTTGTCCAGCCCTAGTAAAGAACTCTGCTCTTCTGTGACAAGTGACGAAAATGGGATGTGACGATGTCGAAAAAAGCGGCTTTCAGTACTCGACTCTGGGATCAAGATGCAAAGAAGTGCATGAACTGTATCAGTCAGCGACCCTAGGCGGGACTGCTAGCATCTGGGTAGGCGACCAGAGCTACCAAGACCCTTCATCACCTCTACGTGGTGACTGGATAACAGACTGGCACAGCCAGACTGGCTAAAGAGAAGGGATCAAAGAGGGAAGGCTAACCCGGTACCCAGACTGGCTAAGGAGAAGGGATCAAAGAGGGAAGGCTAACCCGGTACCCAGACTGGCTAAGGAGAAGGGATCAAAGAGGGAAGGTTAACCCGGTACCCAGACTGGCTAAGGAGAAGGGATCAAAGAGGGAAGGTTAACCCGGTACCCAGACTGGCTAAGGAGAAGGGATCAAAGAGGGACGGTTAACCCGGTACCCAGACTGGCTAAGGAGAAGGGATCAAAGAGGGAAGGCTAACCCGGTACCCAGACTGGCTAAGGAGAAGGGATCAAAGAGGGAAGGTTAACCCGGTACCCAGACTGGCTAAGGAGAAGGGATCAAAGAGGGAAGGTTAACCCGGTACCCAGACTGGCTAAGGAGAAGGGATCAAAGAGGGAAGGTTAACCCGGTACCCAGACTGGCTAAGGAGAAGGGATCTTCTTCTTCTTCTTCTTCTTCTTCTTCTTCTGCGTACGCAGTCAGACAGTAACCATTATTTTTTCGAAATGTGTTGTCACTCTCATGTGTTATCAATCTCATGAGTTGTCACTCTCATATGTTGTCACTCTCAAGTGTTGTCACTCTCATGTGTTATCAGTCTCATGAGCTGTCACTCTCATATTGTGTCACTCTCATGTGTTGTTACTCTGATGTTGTCACTCTCATGTGTATTCACCCTCATGTTGTGTCACTCTCATGTGTTGTCACTCTCATGTGTTATTACTCTCATTTTATGTCACTCTCGTGTGTTGTCACTCTCATATTTTGTCACTCTCATGTGTTGTCTCTCATGTTTTGTCACTCTCATGTTTTATCTCTCATGTTTTGTCACTCTCATGTTTTGTAATTCTCAAGTTTTGTCTCTCATGTTTTGTCCCTCTCATGTTGTGTCTCTCGTGTATTGTCACTCTCATGCTTTGTCTCTCCTGTTTTGTCACTCTCATGTTTTGTCCCTCCCCTTTGTTGTCACTCTCATGTTTTGACTTTCTCATATTTTTTCACTCTCATGTTTTGTCCCTCTCATGTTTTGTCACTTTCATGTTTAGTCCCTCTCATGTTTTGTCACTCTCATGATTTGTCACTCTCATGTTTGTCCCTCTCATGTTTTGTGACTTTCATGTTTTGTCCTTCTCATGTTTTGTCCCTCATGTTTTGTCAGTCTTATTTTTTTGTCCATCTAATGTTCTATTAGTCTTATTTTTGTCCATCTAATGTTTTGTCTCTCTCATTTTTTGTTACTCTCATGTTTTGTCCCTCTCATGTTTTGTCACTCTCATATTTTGTCCCTCTCATGTTTTGTCCATCTCATGTTTTGTCACTCTCATGTTTTGTAATTCTCAAGTTTTTTCTCTCATGTTTTGTCCCTCTCATGTTGTGTCTTTCGTGTATTGTCACTCTCATGTTTTGTCTCTTATGTTTTGTCACTCTCATTTTTTGTCAGTCTTATTTTTTGTCGATCTAATGTTTTGTCCCTCTCATGTTTAGTCTCTCTCATATTTGTCCCTCCCCTGTTTTGCCCATTTAATGTTTTGTCACTCATGTGTTGTCACTCTCATATTTTGGCACTCATGTTTTGTCTTTCATTTTCTGTCACTGTGATGTTTTGTCCCCCTCATATTTCATCCATCCTATATTTTGTGAATATAATATTTAGTCCATCCCATGTATAGTCCATCCCATGTATTGTCCATTCCATATATAGTCCATCCCATGTATAGTTCATCCCATGTATAGTCCATCCCTTGTATAGTCCATCCCATGTATAGTCCATCCCTTGTATTGTCCATCCCTTGTATTGTCCATTCCATGTTTAGTCCATCCCATGTATTGTCCATCCCTTGTATTGTCCATCCCATGTTTAGTCCATCCCATGTTTAGTACATTCCATGTATAGTCCATCCCATGTTTTTTCCATCCCATGTTTAGTCCATCCCATGTTTAGTCCATCCCACATTTAGTCCATCTCATTTTTAGTCCATCCAATGTTTTGTCCATCCCATGTAAAGTCCCCCCATGTTTAATCCATCCCATGTTTGGTCCATCCCATGTATAGTCCATCCCATGTTTAGTCCATCCCATGTATAGTCAATCCCATGTTTAATCCATCCCATGTTTATTCCATCCCATGTTTAGTCCATCCCATGTATAGTCCATCCCATCTATAGTCCATCCCATGTTTAGTCCATCCCATGTTCTCCTGACCGCGTGTACGGGTAAGGGTAGTCCGATAGAAAACACTCCCATCTGGAAGGAATAAGTAAAACACATTGAAGGAGCTTTTGTGACGTCTAGTGATAAATTCCCTCTTCGCTTCCGTTAATTCTAAGCCTAATAACCATTTGCACCTAAGTAGACTGGAGCGTGCCACCCAGCCTATCGGACAATGGGCAGTTCTCCTAAACATGATATCCTATCTGGTCCGATCTTCGCTGCCATATGCCAGCTTTAAACAGATCTAACAGCCAAATGCCGCTCGACCGCTGGAAGCCACTAGTTATGAAGCGAATCATTAAAATTTGGTAAACAGTTATAATTTTCAGGAAATTCTAGGACTTCTCAAGACCCAAAGCAGGGCAACGTGCCGGTGCGGAAATTGATGTGGAAATGTCTCAAGGAACAACAGATGCGAGAACAATACCCGTCCATCCTGGAGGCGGGGGATGACCTAAATCTAAGCTGTCAGAACCAACTGCGGATGAGTTCCACGACAGCATTCAACCGTCGTCACTACTATCATCATCGGCATAGAAATTTGGGGAGCTGGATGAAAGTGGAGAATGGACGCAATAAAGAACTGAAATGACAAAAATAAAAAGTGAAATGGAGGGGAAATTGGGGGGAACCAGAAGATGCCAGGTAACGGGGATATAGTAAAAGGGAGAGAATAATAACGAGGTGCCTTCCAGCGATTTCTACGTCCCCTGCGTGAAAAGGGATTTTAAATAAGGTTATGGCCATGGCGTACTATAGAAGATAATACGCGCGATATCAGATGGCCTGGAGTTGGGGTAGGGTTCAAGTGAGGTAAAGGTTGTGACAGCGAAAGCGTTCTACCGTTATATAAAAACACAAGAGTGGATTCCCAGTGAATTCTGCTGGTCTTTCAGCTATAAGGATGAGACGATTCAAGCTGCTGTCTGTGAAAGCTGGGGCTGTGCCAGGCGCTGTGTAGACTTGGTGAGGGCCATCTTTTAGTTCAGGGATGGGGAGTTAGGGAACCCGGTTGAGGGGTGTGAGAACAGCGTCAGAGGATCTAGTGGTCTCCCACTGTAAATGTTCCTGAAATTATACCTTTCAGGAGGTGGCAATTTTAACACCCCTGGCAACCGAATCCTCTGTCATTGTGGACTTCTATTTGACTTGGTTCAAAGGGCCCGTCCAGCATTCTTTATGTGAGAGTGTGAAGGGAGGAGCTGTAAAAAACGGGAGTGAAAGGCCAAGTTGTCGTCTACCCCCCTGGGTCTATCGTCTCCTGAAAGCTGGCGACCAGGCTAACAAGCCTGTAGATCGCTCCAAATTGTCTCGAAACGTGAACTGACGTCGACCTAGCCAAAGATAGCAATTTATGTTGTAGGCCGTTCCAGCACGTGCAGGGTTATATGTGGGAGGCGGGGGAGTTGTTGGTGGTTGGGCAGAAGGTAATGGACAGTATCCCAACAGGCGTAGCCGGGGATGAAGTGGTAAGTGATCCAGTACATGAGGTTTCAGAATTTGTGAGGTCGGGTTGTCAACTCTCTCCCTTATACCTTTCCTAACTTTCAGCGGGTTAGACTGAAGCGAGAACCCGTAGCATTTGTAACACATACGCTTTACTCACTCTGCCACTCACACGCTTTTAGAAAAGAAGGTGCTTAGAAAACAACTTGTATTGCTGGTCGATGTCGATGCCTGTTGACAGTTGTATGTAATTGTGTTTATTTGAGAGCGAACGAAGAAGAAGAAGAAGAAGAAGAAGAAGAAGAAGAAGAAGATGAAGAAAAAGAAGAAGACGAAGAAATAGTGGAAAAAACAAAAAACAAATGTATGTGAGTGCGCGTGTGTGTGAGAGAGAGAGTATCTGGGAGTATGTGTGTGTGTAGGCGTGTCTGTGTGTGTATGTGTGTCTGTGTGTGTGTGTGTGTGTGTCTGTGTATGTAAGCGACTGTGTGTGTATGTGTGTCTGTGTGTGTGTGTGTCTGTGTATGTAAGCGACTGTGTGTAAGAGTGTCTGTGTGTGTAGGCGTGTCTGTGTGTGTATGTGTGTCTGTGTGTGTATAGGCGACAGTGTGTGTGTGTGTGTGTGTGGGCGACAGTGTGTCTGTGAGACATGGAAAGAGAACAAATGTGAGTACGAGATAGACACAGAATGCACGAAGCTATGTCTATTGAATGTCATTGAGAAACATACAGATTTACTGAATAAAATGTTATAGAGGTATAGGAAGATTTTCTTAAAGTCAAAGATGAATAGGAAGGTTTTCTAAAGGTCAGAGGAATAGGAAGGTTTTCTAAAGGTCAAAGAGGAATAGGAAGGTTTTCTAAAGGTCAAAGAGGAATAGGAAGGTTTTCTAAAAGTCAAAGAGGAATAGGAAGGTTTTCTAAAGGTCAAAGAGGAATAGGAAGGTTTACTAGAAGTCCAAAGGAATTGGAAATTTTACTGAAAGACAAAGAGGGACAGGAAGGTTTACTGAATGTTATAGACGAATAGAAAGGTTTACTAACAGTCATGGAGGGATAGTTTACTAAAGGACAAGGTGAACCAGAAAGGTTTACTAAAAGTCAAGTAAGAGCAGGAAGGTTTACTAAAGAACAAGGAGTATCAGGAAGGTTTACTAAAAGTCCAGTAAGAGCAGGAAGGTTTACTAAAAGTCCAGTAAGAGCAGGAAGGTTTACTAAAGAACAAGGAGTATCAGGAAGGTTTACTAAAAGTCCAGTAAGAGCAGGAAGGTTTACTAAAAGTCCAGTAAGAGCAGGAAGGTTTACTAAAGGACAAGGAGGACCAGGAAGGTTTACTAAAAGTCCAGTAAGAGCAGGAAGGTTTACTAAAAATCCAGTAAGAGCAGGAAGGTTTACTAAAAGTCCAGTAAGAGCAGGAAGGTTTACTAAAGAACAAGGAGGACCAGAGAGGTTTACTAAAAATCAAGTAAGAGCAGGAAGATTTACCTCAAACCATGAAAGTACATGAATGTTTACTAAATGTCATGATGTAAGAGAAAGTAAGGTATACCTAAAAAGAAAAAAAAAGCAGTACAGAAAGGTTCGATTGACCAAAGAGTGTAAGAGAATTGTTAAGCCTAGTCTAATTTAGTTTAGTTTAGTTTAATCAAGTATATATAAGCTACGTTTAGCTTAGTGTAGCTTAATTAGTTTAGTTTAGTTCAATCTACTTTAGTTTAGTTTAGCTACTATTACTTTGGTTTATGGTAGTTTATTATACTTTAGATACCTTTATTATAGTTTTTTTGTTTTGTTTAGGTACAGTTGCTTTTAATTTTCGTACGTTCAGTTTAGTTACGTTTTGTTTGATTATTTTAAGTTTAGTTTGGGTACGTTTAGTTTAGTTTTATTTAGTTAAATTACTTTCAGTTTAGTTTAGTTTACCTACTTTTAGTTTGGTTTAGTTTAGTTTAGAATCGTTTAGATACTTTTAGTATCGTTTAGTTTAGTTTTGTTTTGTTTAGGTTGGTTGCTTTTAATTTTGGTACATTCAGTTTACTTTAGTTTAGCACCGTCATGTGGTATGTCCTTTGCAGAACGTCGCTCCCATCACAGCCTGTCTGAAAGAAACTCAATCTCTTGTCAAATCTCTAGACCTCTCTAGGGCCATGCCCAAGCATTCCTTGACAACTGGTGCCAGCGCCTTCTTGTTCCGCCTCTGCCTTTCTTGGCCTGCACCATACATTCCATTACCGCTTTCTCGAGATCGTTGTTTCTTGTGATGTGGCTCAAATTATTTCAATGTTCCGTTCATAATGGAATTAATGAACCAATCCGTGGCGAAGTGGTAAAGCCGTCGACCTCGTGATCGTGATCTTTTTCACGGGTGCTTGATGCGGAGTCCCCTGCATCTCGTAGTCGCCCCCTTGTCGTCTTGTCCTTGACTTGCCACTGGGGTTGGGCGGCTCGAGACGAGAGAGTGAGGATAACAAGTATCACAGTTAATCCTTACTATAAAAATAGCGCTAGCAAATTTAAATATGCCTTCATCGTCTACGATGGACGGCGGCCTTTGCCTCTCAAACATGCGCAACTCTTGTAGAATTCTTTTCTTTTTTTCGGCCCGTGGTATTTTGAAGACCTTTCTATAACATTTAGACTCGAAGAACTGGATATCTCTCTCTTCCTGGAGGTTTGGGTAACTGTCCATGTATTGCAGCCCTACGCAGTAACGGGAAGAACGCAAGTCCTCAAAATTGTCACTTCTGTTGGTTTGCTGGT
>JAVGWX010000011.1:35380709-35425709 GCA_036924085.1 Ariolimax columbianus | reverse complement strand
GTGCGTGTGTGTGTGTGTATGTGTGCGTGTGTGCGGGTGTGTGTGGTGTGTATGTGTGTGTGTGTGTGTGTATGTGCGTGTGTGTGTGCGTGTGTGTGTGTGTGTATGTGTGTGTATGTGTGCGTGTGTGTGTGTGGTGTGTGTGTGTGGTGTGTGTGTGGTGTGTGTGTGTATGTGTGTGTGTGTGGTGTGTGTGTGTGTGTGTGGTGTGTGTGTGTGTGTGGTGTGTGTGTGTGTGTGTGTGTGTGGTGTGTGTGTGGTGTGTGTGTGTATGTGTGTGTGTATGTGTGTGTGTGTGTGTGGTGTGTGTGTGTGTGTGTGTGTTGATCTGTAGATAATAACTGGCCTGTAATCTTTTCCACAACGTTCTAACCTGAATCCCTTATCGCTGGAAGATGCGAATGAAGAGAAAGAGAGAGAAAGACAGAGATGTCGCTGGACAGCTTGACGTCAACAAAAGGAAGAGATCCAACAACATAATTCATAAACAGCTCTATAGAGCGCAAGATGTTACAGCGATCATTGAGCACTTATAGCAGTCGGCATGGCTCATATTGATGGCCGGGGACGGCGTGGCCTACTGGTTAAGTGGCACGGCTCACAATCTGAAGGTGCTGGGTTCGATCCCCATCACAGCACCGGCCGTTACCTCGGGGAAGCAAACCCTTAGAAAATACAGGAGGAAGCAGACCCTTACATAAAATGCATGCTGAAGTCGGATGCACTGGGCCGACAGGCACAAAATAAAAACACAGTGCAACGTACCCCGCCTTGGGGATTAGAACAATAAGGCGAACGCAAAAAACAAATAAATATTGATGGCCAGTATCATTTTCTACTCGTCGTCTTCATCTAGCCGGATTACTTGCATGAAGGAAATGTTGATAAATCGTTATAATGATGAGCCATTGTGATCTGTAGCAGGGTGCTTTGGTAGTGAAAGACATGGCCGAGAAATGTATCTTCCAGAGGACGCCTGATTTCAAGTTGCATTAGCATTCTAAAATCAACAAAGCCGATACAGACAAGACATAAAAGTCGCTGTATCATGAGATGGCAGGAATTGATGTAGGACCCAGAGATCGAACTTCGACCTCAGAGGAACCTCTCTCTGAACATCATCTACCATATAAAATATGATTATGATGTTCGTCCATCACATGCGATGAAGACCACTCTCTTCGTTCAGCCGTGTGGACAGTCTTCTCTCTTGCTGTGTCCGCTGAAATGGGTGACTTGCGCTGTGATTTAGATTAGAGTGATGAAGAAACTGTGCCGTTTGTCTCTGGTCCTGAGCTAACCTGGACCAGTGGCAAGATATTTACCGAAACGAATGGAGATATCACATAATGCAGATTTTTCCTCACGGTTTACTCTCGAAGCCTTTCCCGCAAAGCAGCGGAGGGGGGAATGACATCTAACATTGTATGTCGTGCCTTTCTCATAAACGCAAAGGGGTGTAGGGGCATCACGCAGCGTGTGAGTGAGTTGTGCATCTCTACCCGGCTGTGTTCGGTTTATTATAGTCGTGTCTAAATTTCACACACCAAAACCGACACTGTTTGCAGCCAAGGCGAAGAGAGCCAATCTTGTGAAGTTCAGCCATGTGAACTAGACAATGAAAATACGACACAGGTTCAATCGTAGTGCTATTCATATAGAGGTGGGGGTGGACATGGAGATGAGATAGAGATTGAGATAAGATGGAGAGGGAGATGGATATGGAGATGGATATGGAAATGAGATGGAGATGGAGATGGAGATGAGATGGTAATGGTGATGGAGATGGAGATGAGATGAGATGGAGATGGGGATGGAGATGAGATGGAGATGAGATGGATATCGATATCGAGACGAGATGGAGATGGGGATGGAGAAGGAGATGATATAGAGATGGAGATGAGATGGAGATGAAGATGGCGATGGAGATGGGGATGGAGATGAGATGGAGATGAGATGGAGATGAGATGGAGATGGAGATGGGGATGGAGATGAGATGGAGATGAGATGGAGATGAAGATGGCGATGGAGATGGGGATGGAGATGAGATGGAGATGAGATGGAGATGGAGATGAGATGGTAATGAAGAAGGAGATGAGATGGAGATGGTAGTGGAGATGGAAATAGAGAAGAGATGGTAATGGAGATGAGATGGAGAAGAGATGACATTTTTACGTCGAATCCTCAGCATTTTGTAACAAGAACACATCACGGTAAAGACAGTTCTAGACACCGTTAAGAGACGGAGGTCGGACAACACACAAACCTATTGACTATGATAACAGCTCGCAATCTCGCATGGTATCGGCATGTTTCAAGATCGTCTGGATTGATCAAGACGATTCTGGAAGGTACTGTGCCTGGTAAGCGTAAGAAAGGAAGGCAGAAAAGGAGATGGGAAGACAACACGTGAGAGTGGACGAGAAAGTCCATAGCTAGAACAAATATCCGGATATAAAACCGAGTGGAGTGGTGAGAACGTCCAACAATCTGCAGTATTGGTGCACCAATGACCGTTTATGGTGTTAATGGTGATGGTGATGATGTTGGTGATGATGATGATGATAATGATGATGATGATGATGATGCTGATGATGATGGTGATGGTGGTGATGATGATGATGGTGATGGTGATGGTGGTGGTGATGTGATGATGGTGATGATGATGGTGGTGATGATGATGATGAAAATGGTGATGGTGATGGTGATGGTGATGGTGATGTGATGATGGTGATGATGATGATGATGGTGATGATGATGATGATGCTGGTGATGGTGATTGTGGTGATGTGATGATGATGGTGATGATGGTGGTGGTGATGTGATCATGGTGATGATGATGGTGATGATGATGGTGATAATGATGGTGATGATGATGTGATGATGATGATGATGATGGTCATGGTGGTGATAATGGTGGTGGTGGTGATGATAGTGGTGATGATATGATGATGGTGATGATGATGGTCATGGTGGTGATAATGGTGGTGGTGGTGATGATAGTGGTGATGATGTGATGATGGTGATGATGATAGTGATGATGGTGATGGTGGTGGTGATGTGATGATGGTGATGATGATGGTGATGGTGGTGATAATGATGGTGCTAGTTATGTGATGATGGTGATGAAGGTGATGTAATACTGCAATTAAACCCGCTTTTTGTAGGAAGAACCGCTTCTTTCTATCACATAAGGAGATTTATGTTTCCATCTTTTTTTGTTCTCTGTTGTTCCTGATGAAGGCCTCGTAAGGTAGGTTTCGTTTCTGTTCTAGTCCTAAATACGAGATGTGTTCAAATGAAACCGGACAAAACTGTATCAATTCGATACGTACAATGCACATGATGACGTCACTTTTGGTGTAAACAGCACATACCAACTGTCAAATTTGCAAAATGTAATTATCCTCCGACAATTTTCTAAGCACACCGTTGAAAACATTGTGGGTGTGATACAGAATCCACCCAGAGTTGATCAGCGAGCGGTGATTCGGTCTCTAGCAGCTGAGGATGTCGACCAGTTGATATTCATCGCGGAATGCAGACAGTGTATGGTGACAAAAGTGGGACGAACGTAAGCCTCGGCGACGGTCCACCCGAACTGCTGCATTAATTTTGGCGATGGAATCTTATGACGCAAAATTATGCGCTTGGCCTGGTCTTGGAAGACCTCTCGTTAACTCACGTCATTCTTTAAACATTGTAGTCCAGTTCTTCACTGTTGTTTTCGATTCACTTTTGTTTGACAGGCCGACATGCAGACAGAAATGCATGCAGACAGACAGTCGGACAGACGGGCAGGCAGACAGGCAGGCAGGCAGGCAGATAGGCGGGCAGACAACTAGACAGGCAGCAGACGATAGGAAAAGTGATAGCCAGGCAGGCAGACAAATATGCAGACAGTCTGAATGACAGATAGATAGACAGGCAGGCAGATCGGCAGACAAGACCTACAAATAGATAGAAAGATTAGATAGATAGACCGACAGACAGGCAGGCAGGCAGACAGACAGGCAGGCCAGCAGGCAGATAGATAGATGGATAGACAGAAAGGCAGACAAGACAGACATACATACAGACAGACAGGCAGGCAAGCAGACAGATAGATAGATGGACAGACAGGCAGGCAGGCAGGCAAACAGACAGACAGACAGACAGACAGACAGACAGACAGACAGACAGACAGACAGACAGACAGACAGACAGATAGATAGATAGATAGATAGATAGATAGATAGATAGATAGATAGATAGATATATAGATAGATAGATAGATAGATAGATATATAGATAGATAGATAGATAGAGATAGATAGATAGATAGATAGATAGATAGATAGATAGATAGATAGATAGATAGATAGATAGATAGATAGATAGATAGATAGATAGATAGATGGATTTAATTTGCACACATTTTTTTTTTTAAAGTTAATAAAAACAGACAAAATGGACAACAATATTACCCAATCATGTGGGCTCTGTACATAACAATAATTGGTTTCCGGAAATACTTTACATGCGCTGCTGAACCAGAGCGCAGCTTAGATGTAACTTTAACCCGGGCTCAACGACAAACAGTGCATGACATGGCAGCACTCAGCAACTGCGTCAGGGTCAGTGCACCCTGACTGACCAAGACCCAATTCTACGTCCACCCTGCTGCCCTGGAAACAGAAGACACTTTTCACTAATGTAGTCTGGTCAATGGATAGAGATTGCAGTGAGACGGAAAAACCGGCACTAAACAAAAAAGCCAACCTAAATTAAATATGACTGGCCAAACAGTGCACATATCGCAGCCTCGCTATAAACTGGCTGAATAGATGGGCAATAGGGAATTAATTTATTCATAAGCGTCTCAGTCTTTGCAGACAATGCGCGTAGCACCCTGTGAGTAGCCTCTTATGGCGCAAGCCTGGGCGCTGAATAAAGAGACCCTGGGCTGCCCAAACTGCAGGATCCCTCTCTCGGCCTCGCTGGTATAAGCCAAAGTAATGCAAAGCATGACAATTTGGCAGCAACTCAGCTGCAGGAGTTGCCGGAATGAGTTCGCAATTTTGAAACCATCCGCCTTAGTTGCTACCACTCTGGAGTTTATGATAGGGTTTACTCCCGTTTCCCTACCCTCTCCCGCAGTGAAGTCGTTGCCATCAGATGCTACTAACTCGAGACATCCGATAATACTCTCATCGTTCTTGGCTTGCCCACTCTCTGGGACTTGGGGGTTTAAAATCATAGTTCTTCCTCTCCTAAGCGAACTGCCTGTCCAAGCTAATGAGCTTCGTCTACCCGGGTGTCAAGTCAGAGTTTACCTGCTCTTAGATTGGCTGCCAACCAAGGATAATGAGCCCAATCTGCCCGCCCAGTTCTACCGCCGGGTATTGGTCCCGCCCCACAGCAGGCTCTGTAAGAAACAGGGAGCCCCTCATGAAGGTGCTAATGGGGACACAATAATATAGGAGAGACCATTGACATGGAAACTCCAGAACGACAAGCCGAACAGTAAATCAAACGGCGATCTCTACACCTGGAAAGGAGAGGCTATAACAGACCTACAAACAAATGACCATCATAAATCCCAAAGACAACATAAACCTCCGAAAAGGGAGAGACTAAAGCACCATTGTCCAACTTCACACTCAGCACATTCAACTTGTGTTGAGTGTGAAGTTGGACAATGGTACTTTAGTCTCTCCTTTTTCGGAGGTTTATGTTGTTTTTGGGATTTGGGATGGTCAATTCTACCAGAACATACTCCAGAGCGCCTGTTGTGCACACATCCCTATCAAACTGTAGAACATCATCTTTTTTTTAAATATCCGGCGTTTGCCAGTGTAAGGAAAGAGCTTGTTCCTCCGAGGCCAGACAAATGGAACACTTTGTACAGAACTAAACAACAGCTTACAGACACTTGCATATACTACTATTTGGCATTGGGCAAAATGGCAGGAGCCAAAAGCCAATAGATCAATAACCAACCAATCAACATCTATAAAATACGACCCATTATTACAACGTCCCTTAAAGGACGAATGTCGAAGAAGAAGAAGAAGAAGAAGAAGAAGAAGAAGAAGAAGAAGAAGAAGAAGAAGAAGAAGAAGAAGAAATGGAGGAAGAAGAAAAAGAAAGAAACAGAAGAAACATTAACACCAGCATGCGACAAGCAATGCACTCTTATACTGTTTCTGGTACTGGATTCGCCAGTCGAAACATACAGTGATAAAGCACACCATAAATCTACTCCCTCTATAGCAATGTGAGCAAGTCTTTCAAGCCATATGTAAATCACAGCTTACGTGGATAAACCGCCAGTTTCTGCGTATCAGAAATCGAGAACTAACGGTCAATAAATCTGAAGACGACGGCAATTCTTTTGAAGGAGATAAAAACGTCAGATTTACCATATTTGTGGAGACTGTCAGCTGTTTTCAGTGATACAATCATTGAGTTCAGACAAGAGATTGCTCAACACATGCGCCCTCTATTTAGGTTTCGTGGATCGACACGATGTCTGATGACTTCCATCTTGATAGATTTATGTTCCAGTTTAGTACATAGGGTGTTAACTACAACATATGGACAAAAAGGATTTAATCTTTACATAGGGCAGCACTTGAAAATGTACAAAGGAAAGCCTGGCTAGTGCAGGTGGTACGTTTATAGAGGAGTAAATTATTGCTCAAGAATAGGGATATTAGATTATAGTTGGACTTTCGTAGGCGTTGTATTGAGTGTACTTTAACGAGAACAAGTCAGTAAATAGGTCCCACTTGTGTTTTGTTTTTTTAAAAATGAGAAACGAGCTTGAAAACAATTTATCATTGCTCTTATTTGTCTTTTATTTCCCAACATAACTTCAATCAACATTGATACATATCCCAACACTTTATCGGCGAGGGGAGGAAGTTTAACGCCTGGTAAGGCAAAATATACTGACCAGACATGTTAGTCAGGGTCAGGTAAAACATACTGGCCAAGACCCTCAGCTCGGGTTTTTAATAGCTCTCCCTGGAAACGGGCTGTTTTCATGACAGCCTGGATAACGGGGTGAGGGATGGACGTGATCATCGTAGTAGTAAGTGGCACGCAGATGAAGCCAAGTATAACACAACCGCCTGGAGGACCCCGGTCCATCTTCATCAGCACGCTCGAGATGTGAGGAAATCTACTGCAACCCGCCACTTCAGGCCCTTTTCAGGCCGCACAAAAGAGTAACCTACTCAATGTGGGCATTCGCAAAGAACAACAACAACTTTATCGATGCACCAAAACCTGCACCATTGAAGTCTTTGGTCTGTTTCCTCAACTAGATTTTCACTTTACGCTCAACCTCTTCGTGGCTCATGAAACGTCTCCCGCCGAGGTGAGATTATATATTAAGATGTAGGCTAAACCATGCGAACATCCTATTGCAGCTGGCACACTGGCTATCGTTATTCCCTTCTTAGCTCGAATAATCTCTCAGGCCTGCCACATGATGCTGCTGTTTCAATGTGAACAGTACGGCCAGGTCGACCTTCATCCTGTGTGCGTCCTGGAGAAAATGTATCCACGTGTGAGCGTCCTGGAGAAAATGTATCCACGTGTGAGCATCCTGGGGAAAATGTATCCACGTGTGAGCCTCCTAGAGAAAATGAATCCACCTGTGAGCGTCCTGGAGAAAATGTATCCACGTCGCTCTACACGACACAAACAGGAAACATTACCTAATGAATGTCCTTTGCCGAAATTCCTGTTGCTTCCTCCCCACCCAAAATATATAAAATAATCCAAATATATATATATATATATATATATATATATATATATACATATGTGTGTGTGTGCTGATTGAAAATAATCTAAGTAAGTGTATATGTAGCCATTTAGAAAATAATCCAAGTAAATGTATATGTAGCCATTTAGAAAATAATCCAAGTAAATGTATATGTAGCCATTTAGAAAATAATCCAAGTAAATGTATACATAGCCATTTAGAAAAATATTCCAGTCAATAAATATGAAGCTATTTAGAAAATAATGTAACTGTGAGACATAGCATAACACCGGCCATGGTAGGTGGTTTGTTAAGAGCAGCATGGATGAGTTAACAGGCCGCGGGTGTACTTTGTTCTAGTGGTTGTGTCCCATTAAGATGGACTCGCACATCGGTTAAACACTCTCCGAGCAACGTGTCCCAACGCACCACAGTAATAAGCTGCTCGAGCCTAGCTCGCTAAGCGGGAAATCCTCCTCCCGGCCACGTCTATCTCATGCCAGAGCTGAGACCTGCTCAGGGGCATCTGCCCCTGTAGAAGTACAGGTCGACTAAGTGGGACTTGCTCAGGGGTATCTGCTCCTATGGAAGTACAGGTCGACTAAGTGGGACCTGCACAGGGACATCTGCGCCTGTAGAAGTATAGGTCGACTAAGTGGGACTTGCTCAGGGACATCTGCGCCTATAGAAGTACAGGTCGACTAAGAAATGCATATGTAGTCGTTTAACAGATAATCCAATTAAAATTGTATGTGCAAATATAAAAATTGTGCAAAGGTTTTTCAAAATTGTATGCATATTTTGAGTCAGATAATGTTGAAGAAATGGGGGAATAATACTTGGACATATGATGAAAGGGGAGTGATTCTCGGACATGATAAAAAGGGGGAATGATACTTAGACATGATAAAAAGGGGGAATGATACTTAGACATGATAAAAAGGGGGTATTATACTTAGACATGATAAAAAGGGGGAATGATACTTAGACATGATAAAAAGGGGGAATGATACTCAGACATGATAAAAAGGGCGAGTGATACTCAGACGTGATAAAAAGGGGGAATGATACTCATATATGATAAAAAGGGGGAGTGATACTCAGACATGATACAAAGGGGGTATGATACTCAGACACGATAAAAAGGGTGAATGATCCTCAGATATAAAATGAAAAGGGTGAATGGTCCTCAGACATAAAACGTAAAGGGCGAGTGAGACAAAACAAATGTTAACGACTCATGCTCTAGGGGTATTGTTGTTGATGATTTTGATGATGATGTTGCTGTTGATGTTGCTTCGAATGCCACATTGAGTAAGATTACTCTTTTGTGCGCCCCGAAAGGACGTTAAGTGACGGGTTGCAGTAGCTTTCCACACATCCAGAGCGTGCTGATAAAGGTGAACCGAAGTCCTCCACGCAGTTGTGCTATGCTTGACTTCAATTGCGTGTCGCTCACTACTACTGGGATCACGTCGATCCCTCACGTCGTTAGCTAGATTACCATGAAAACAGCCCGTTTCCAGGTAGGGCTACGAGGAAGCCGAGGTGAGGATCTTGGCCAGTGTGTTTTGCCTGATCCTGACTAACATGTCTGATCAGTATGTTTTGCCTGATCCTGACTAACATGTCTGATCAGTATGTTTTGCCTGATCCTGACTAACATGTCTGATCAGTATGTTTTGCCTGATCCTGACTAACATGTCTGATCAGTATGTTTTGCCTGATCCTGACTAACATGTCTGATCAGTATGTTTTGCCTGATCCTGACTAACATGTCTGATCAGTATGTTTTGCCTGATCCTGACTAACATGTCTGATCAGTATGTTTTGCGTGATCCTGACTAACATGTCTGATCAGTATGTTTTGCCTGATCCTGACTAACATGTCTGATCAGTATGTTTTGCCTGATCCTGACTAACATGTCTGATCAGTGTGTTTTGCCTGACCCTGACTAACATGTCTGATCAGTATGTTTTGCCTGACCAGGCGTTAGTCTTCCTCCCCTTGCTATAGAGTACTAGGATAGAAAACGTTACCAACATTTCATTCTGAGTCATTCACACAGTTCTAAAGCCGTTCGTGTATTCAGTGGCCATCGTGGTTTGAAGAAAATCTATGTAAACAATACCCTTTATGAGATGGACGCGTGATTTAATTAAGAAATTATTTCCATTAGGACCGAAGGAAGATACACACAGGTTACATGCTTAGAATGTTTCTCTGTTGAAATTCAGTATGGCTATTCGTAGTAAATGGGTGAGTGGTTTCCTTCCTGTAGCTTACTAGGCCTAGGAATGACAGTTCTTAGATCGGCCTATAAAGAGGTCTTGGGTCAGAACATGAAAAGTTCTTGATGAGTCTATAAAGAGTTTTTCGGTAAGTCTATAAACAGTTCTTAGGTCAGTCTATAAAGAGTTCTTGGGTCAGTCTATAAAGCCTTCTCTGGTCAGTCCATAAATAGTTCTTGGGTCAGTCTATAAAGAGTTATTTGATCAACATATAAAGAGTTCTTGGGTCAGTTTATACAGAGTTCTTTGGTCACTCTATAAAGAGTTATTGGGTCAGACTATAAAGAGTTCTTGGGTTAGTTTATAAAGAGTTATTTGGCCAGTCTATAAATAGTTCTTTGGTCAGTCCATATAGAGTTCTTTGGTCAGTCCATATAGAGTTCTTTGGTCAGTCCTTATAGAGTTCTTGAGGCGATCCTAAAGATTTCTTGTGGACCCCATTGAGAATTGTGGAGGCGATCCTAAAAATGTACTCTTTACCCAATAGAGAGTTCTTGAGGCTTTCCTAAAGAGCTCTTGGGGAGCCCATATAGAATTCTGGAGGCGATGCTCAAGTTCTTGGGACCCCATCATGTAGTAAGGATAGAACCATTACTAATACAAGCACACAACGAGAATCTGATCGTCAAACGGTGATCTCCACCCAACTCCACAAACAACCTTTTCATTACTTTTCAATCATCCACGTAATTCATGTCTCTCTTCAAGATTTACCTAGCTTTGAAGAATTCATGTACTGAGAAGCCAATTATATGAAGCCTTTGTATGGATAATTTCATCCAAAATTAAACCGCACTTATTTCACTATCGCGGACTATTAAAATTGTACTGCTTCATTAACATTGGCGGTGTGTTAAACCGCAGGGGTTGTAATCAGGCTCTAAAAACCAACCCTATTACTTCCCCTGAAGACATATTTTGTGTGTACTGTTTGATAAGAACATGGGATAGTGGTAAGTCAGACTTGTTTGGATACCTGTGAATTAGTAGCGCATAGATTATCAAAGTGTGGTCTCACTAATTCAGTGAGGCCGAAGATGCAGCAGCGAATAAGCTGACAGCAACCAATGACTTATAGCTGGCTGCTTGTATAGGCTAACTAACTGACCCAGGCCGTTGATCATCATTTTTTTTTAGTGATCAGTGTTCAACGAAGTTAGGAAAAATGCTACTTTCTCAGAGACCAGATATATGAAACACTTTGTATTGCACTGAACAACTAAAAATACATGCGTGTTCCGTTACATGACATTGGGTAGAAGGATGAGAGCACGGATAATGCTAGGACCGTACCAACAACCTCAACCAAGACCATATTCTAACTCCAAGTGATGGTCTCGGAAGATAGCTGCACTCGTGTGATCTGGCTAAGTGTACAAGACAACGCAAAGAGAAGACAAAGTTGGTCACAAAAATGGAGTATGAAACTGTATTTGTCGGATCGAAACACGCTGAGCAGTGCATGAGATGTAGCGGTCAGCAACCCAGAGCTGTCAGACCCTTATCCGCCACCACGGGGTGATCCCAGATAACAGGATCCAGCAAGGTAGACTATCTAACTAGAAGGTATCGAAGAATCCAGTTAACCGGTATCCAAAAAGGCTATGCTGAAGTCGAATGTGTCTGACCGAAAGGTAGTCAAACTGTAAACTACGACATAATGTATTTGGTTCTCCCAACAACATCCTTCTACTTGCAAAGGCGTTTTGAGGACTTGGTAGCGGGAGATTGAGAACAAACAAAGAAAAAGAAAAAGAAAAAAAAGACGAAGAAGAAGAACAAGAAGAAGAAGACGATGAAGAGGAATCCAAAAAGGAACGGTATAAGTGAGTTCTGTTAATTTAATAAATTTGAGATATTCAATTAAAATATTGAAAAAGCTATTAGTTTGTCAGTGACCGTGCTATTATCTTAATAACATAATTATTGTGATAAACTGCTACCAAAGGTGAAGTCCATTTCTTAAAGACCATAAGAGAATAAACAAATGTGTTTTGGTATCATAAGGAAAGGCCTCCTCAAAAGTCCTAATTTTTGACAAAAATATCTTCATTCCTCTGCCCAAATGTCCTCATTTGCGGGGTTATGATGGCAGTCTTTTCAAAGATAGATCCTGCTAACGACATGAAGGTAAGGTAAAGGTTAATGTCAATCTAATTGCAACAGTTGCCGACGGGGATGAAGGTAACTCGTCATGTACCAAGCCACAGCCTATGTGAAGCTGGGTGGCAACTTCCCTTCCTTGCTGTTGTTATCTTCTCTGGGTCGACCTGGAGGTCTCGCACGAAATACGGCCCGGATATTTCTTTGTCGTCCGTCAACTCGAACTCATAGTACGCTGTAGTCTGAGTCTAGCAAGCCATCTCATTGCCGACTAAGCTACGAGCTCCACATTAACATAAAGAGTACTCCTTTATCCATCTAATAAAATTCAAATAAGTGACAAACATGCAATTTAAAATAGGTATGGTCAGAAATCGCACCGAGACGGAAACAGAAATAAAATCTACGTTATGATGATTATGCCTTCATCCAGGACACCGGATAACAGCTTTACCTATCTGAGCGTTATATAACTAGCTCTACTACCAATATTTTCATGGCATGTTGCCTACATTAGAAGGTCGGATCCTCCCCCTAGCGAGATTAGCCTTACATGAACCTACTTGAAAGCGATCCTCGGCCCCACTTCAAACTGGAACGAAAGAAAATCCGCGTGCCATTGTCCATTTGCCTTCTCTCCAGCTGACGAGTATTTAATGTGATTGACATTTAGTACTTCAAGATTATTCTTTTAAAAAGTCAACAAGTTGTCCCCCGTGCATCTTTTTTTTTCACGGCTTATCACCCCTGACAAAGTATACACTACTGTCGGAGATTGTCATGGCAACGACTGGCTGTGTGATTCAAATTTCAGCTGACTGGAGAGCTTCGGGCCTTGTTCAACATTGTATGGGAGACTTTACTATATAAAAGAGGCACATTTCCATCCTCATTCTTTCCTTGTCCTCTCGAATTTGATCCGTTAATTCTTGAAGCTCTCAAAATAAAATACATAAAAAGTTGGCCATTCTCGCATAATCATAAAATAATATGAAAATGGATGTCCTCACTTGTCTTAGTATACTGAGATGGATTCTTGTCTGGATTCCACGCTGCCGCGACTCGTGCGAGCTTCCAGACAAGGAGGCAAATAAAACACCAGGATGAGATTGTACGTGAGCTGAACAAGCAAATCTATTGAGCTCTGTATAATGGACTGTCGGGGATCTGGAATCTATTGTTCCCTGGATCTTGTTCTTGGTCTGGGGCAATGCATAGATCCCTTAGGCAGCATGGTGAGTCATATAGAACGCTAAGCTAGGCTGGTGGCACCCATGCGCTCCTTAGAAAGTCTGATGAACTATATAAACCCCTTAGCTAGTTTGATGACAGACCCCTAAACCAGAAAGGTAACATCTATAGACCTCTTAGTCAGCCTGGATACGCATATAGACCATTAGTCAGCCTGATGACACATATAGACCATTAGTCAGCCTGAAGATACATATAGGACATTAGTCAGCCTGATGATACATATAGACCCTTAGCCTGATGACACATATAGAACATTAGTCAGCCTGATGACACATATAGACCATTAGTCAGCCTGATGACACATATAACCCATTAGCCTAATGACACATATAGACCATTAGTCAGGCTGATGATACATATAGACCCTTAGCCTGATGACACATATAGACCATTAGTCAGCCTGATGACACATATAGAAAACTAGTCAGTCTGATGACACATATAGACCATAAGTCAGTCTGATGACACATATAGACCCTTAGCCTGATGACACATATAGACCATTAGTCAGCCTGATGACACATATAGACCATTAGTCAGCCTGATGACACATATAGACTATTAGTCAGCCTGATGACACATATAGACCATTAGTCAGCCTGATGACACATATAACCCCTTAGCCTAATGACACATATAGACCATAAGCCTGATGACACATATAGACCATTAGTTAGCCTGATGACACATATAGACCATTAGTCAGCCTGATGACACATATAGGCCATTAGTCAGCCTGATGACACATATAGACCATTAGTCAGCCTGATGACACATATAGCCCCTTAGCCTGATGACACATATAGACCATTAGCCTGATGACACATATAGACCATTAGTCAGCCTGATGACACATATAGACCATTAGTCAGCATGATGACACATATAGACCATTAGCCTGATGACACATATAGACCATTAGTCAGCCTGATGACACATATAGACCATAAGTCAGCCTGACGACACATATAGCCCCTTAGCCTGATGGCACATATAGACCATTAGTCAGCCTGATGACACATATACACAGTTAGACAACCTGATGACAGATACATACCTCTTTGACAAACCTGATGACAGATACAGACCCCTTGGACAACCTGATGACAGATACATACATCTTGCACAACCTGATGACAGATATAGACCCCTTGGGAAACCTTATTACATCTCTTATTTTTCGTCTCTGTTTTGTTTTCTCCTTCTTCTTCTTCTTCTTTTTATTATTATTATCATTACTATTATTATTAATATGCCTCTACTTCTTCGTTTTTCTTCTGCAACGTTAGTCGTAAAATGGACGTGTGTGGGCTGCCGAAGACGAATATGTTTTCCGAAAGGTACAAATATCGCAGTCAAGCTGTAAACTAGCGACACAACGCATTCCGTTCTCCGGACTACATTCTGCTGCTTGCAGGGCTTGGTAGCAAGAGATTCAGAACGAACGCAAAAGAACTAGCAGAAGGACGTGTGTGACGTTTTGTCGTTGTTTACAGCGAGGCTGTTACATCTACCCCATTCGGTCCACACATCAGATTTCAGCATGGTATTTTTGGGATTGTCTGCCTTCTCTACTCGATTCCAAATCTCTCAGCTAGTCGGCATGGTTTCAGTCTGTTTCCAAGGCCGCTATTTGAAGCAGAATAGGGTCTTTGTCAGTTACGAGTCACTGATTCGGGCATCCGTGCAATCAGCTTTGCCTGTTGTCAGTACATTCACTGCTGCATCCGCGGCTTTAACTAGTGCAATCGTCTCTGGTGTTACTATCCATCTGTGCCTGACCCAAATCAAACCAGTATATCCCAGAACTCACACTGTATTGGAACTTCCTATTCCAATCTTGCCCTTGCTGAGTTCACATGCACTCATCCCTACTAAACCTATATTCACTCATGAATTGTGATTGGTTCGATCATTGATATAAAAAAAAACGCATAACAAAGCACCGATTCTCTTTCGTGCTTTTCGCTAGTAAAGTGAAGAAAGTAAAGATCCCGTCACGTCATGTGGCGTATAGAAAATATGGTGTTAAATAATAATAATAATGTTTGCCTAAGCATCTTCGTTCAGTGTCGAAGGCATGTCCAAATGCTGAGGCCTGCAGCCACACTTCCGTTCAGTGTCGAAGGAGAGACTGCTATCTGTCGGAGCCACGTAGAACTGGTGCTCTCTTTCCTGGGCCTCTAGCCGGCCGGTGGGAGACCGTTGTTACACTTAGCCGACTGTGACATTATCTCGTGAGCCGGAACTTCCTGGTCCAGTTGGACCACGTGACCAAACAGAGACAGGCGGCAACGAACCAGAGTGTTTGAGATTGAGAGAGGACTCATCTATAGACACCTGGACATTCCGGACTAGATCGAACCATTGAATTCCGAGGATGCATCGCTGGTCGCGCATATGAAAGGCATCGAGTCTTGTTATGTTCTGTTTAAGTCTCTGAACCATACAGGAGGACAAGAACCAAACACGTCTGATAAATACAAAATTTGGGTCTCAGAGAGAGTTTCACATTATTTATAGCGGAGGCAGCAATCCCGAACCACCTTAACATGGCATGCGCATTGCATCCATCAGATGAAAAAGAACTCCCCAGGTATGTGGTGCACTCCACAGTGTGACCATGGACAACAATGCTGATAGGACCAGTGTCCGAGCCAAGGTTCTGAATTTTTGGATTGGCTCAAGATATAGATTGACCCAGGTTTGATGTTTCAAGATCAAGTTTCTTCAGACTATTGTAAAGCCGCATTGTCCGAGTCGACCAAGACTATGTCATAAGCATAGGCGAGGTCTGGGATGCGTGTTTGGTCTATGTCAATGTCCAGATGTGGGAGTCAAGGCGGTAGTGAATCCAGTCAATCGTTTGGCAGAAAAGGTCAGGGGCAAGGACGCAACCCTGCCTGAACCTCGAAGATGTTGAGATCACGTCCGAGAGAGTGTCACCTAGGCGGACTCTGGCACCGTGTCTGTGTGTCAAGTTCAGCAGTGGGGCAGGAGTTCCAATGACTTTCCAGAGAGCAGACCTATCGACCGAATCGAATGCAGCCTTTAGATCCACATATGCAGCGCAGAGCGGGAGGTTGAATGCCTGGTGCAGCTCAGTCAGGAGCAAGAGAGAAAGAATGGCATCCATAGTTGATTTACCCGGGGTGAAACCAGACTGATGTGTACAGCGTTTTACGATCAGGAGTGGTTTGAACGAGGCCTTCCCTTGCCTGGGACTGAGAGCAGTGTGATTGGTGTATAGTTGCTGCAGTCCTTACGGCATCCCTTGCCTGGGACTGAGAGCAGTGTGATTGGTGTATAGTTGCTGCAGTCCTTACGGCATCCCTTGCCTGGGACTGAGAGCAGTGTGATTGGTCTATAGTTGCTGCAGTCCTTACGGCTTCTCTTGCCTTTGGATAGGGCAACAAATATTCCGCCTCATCAATCTGCGGTGAAGAGCGGAGCTGATGGGGTCCATGGCGTCTACTGAAAGTAGTTCTGGCGGAATATGGTTCGGACCTGCAGCGCGTCCATCTTTAAGCTTCCGTATGACGGCTTGGCCCTCTGCCAATGTTGGATGGACAATGCACGCCTCCTCGTGTGGAAGTATCCCCACATTCCGAATCCAGGTCGGGGCAAGCCTTTGCTGGAGGATAATTGAGGGCAAACGTATAGTGCTCTTTATATCTGTCCGCTACATCTTCGTGCGTCGAACATTGAGCATCTGCTCTATTGACAAACATGGTGTCAGGCCTATATTGTCTGGTGACCCACAGCTCATAGTGGATGATGTGGTCAGCATCACACCAGCCTTTACTTCTCATATTTTTTCTGGTTCTCAATTACTGAGGCTGGATCGACCACAGGAACCTGTTGGTGATCGGAAAAAAATCCTGCACCAACTGGAGATTAAACCCTGATCGCTTGACTGGAAAGTCAGTGCAATAACCACTGCCCTACCGCGGTCGAATCATATTTAATCATCTGCTCTTGACGCCTGGTGAAACGTTTGCACAAAGAAGACACGCACAGTCGTTCTTTTGAATTCTATAGCAACGATGGTGCCAACTTATCTGACATTGATACTGGTGTTTACAATTTCTATCACAGTTTTAAAGTTTTCATTTTTAGTCTCTCCCCCCCCCCCCTCCCCTTTTTCGCTGTTTACTCTGCATCTGACTACGGCTATGCGACAGAAGAATCAAGACATCGGTATAGTCCAGCCCATGAATGAAAGTGTCTTGTCAGACTCCATTGCATTCCATTTTTGCTGGTTGATATTTGTCGTCATAATCCAGTCAATAGCCATCGAAAAGATCAATCTCTATCGCATTCTAGTTCTTATCTAAACCACCCAGCCAGCTGACCTTCACCTATATTTCATATCCTCAAACGTTTTATTTATAATGTAAATGAAATTCACCTGCACTCTATAGTGCTTCAGCAACTTCCAGAATGATTCTCTGTCTAATCTGTCAAATGCTTTTTTTCATAGTCCACGAATCCGATATAAAGTGCTGAGTTCCATTTCACGCTTTGTTGGCCTATTATTCGCTGATCTCCCCACGACTTCTTCTCATTTTTCGAAATCCTGCCTACTCTTCTCTCATCTGTTTGTATTGTGTATGGACTCTTTTAATCTCTAGAGTATGATCCTATTCAATAGTTTGCCAGGCAATGATAATAAAATTATTTCTCAATAATTGCGTAGTGCACAATATGTCAGATCTCCCGTCTTGACTCAATCAATTGAAGTGCCGTCTCAGCAATGATGGTTGCCCGAAATGGATCTCCAACACTCTCCATCTCTTGTTCTGGTGGTACACACAGACAGACTGGTGCTCTTCCATCTTGGGTCGCTCTTCCAGTCTGCTGGCGGCTGCTCTCTTTTCCAGACCTTGTTAAGTCTTGACTTGTCTTATCCACTTGTCCCTCGAAGCGTCGTGGGGAGCCCTAGTTTTCTATCTAGGGTCATGCGCGTTGTTTAAGTAGCTGTCAACCTATATTGATTTAGAATTTCCTAAACATTTTCTATCCATCTAGTTCTCGATTTGCCACGGTTGCGAAAACTCAAACGACGTGCGTTATAGGCGCACAGAGGTAGTTAGTCAAGTTGCATTTTCATTTGGTGGCCAAACCACTTGATTCTCTCCTCATCAATATATTCAGTGCAGGGTCTTGCTTCAACTATTCTTCTCACTCTTCATTGCGCATTTTGTCTCTCCTAGTTACGTTGATTGTTTTCCTGAACATTTCATCTCCCATGTCGGGATCTGTCACTCTCGAGATTTTGGCAAAGTCCATGTTTGGCACTGGTAGCAGAGAGTTGGAATGTATATACCTTTGATCAACATTCTTTTTGTAGACATGTTTATGTTAGGGTGTTTCAATAATGGTGACAGCTGGTATGACATGTTTATGTTAGGGTGTTTCAATAATGGTGACAGCTGGTATGACTTGTTTATGTTAGGGTGTTTCAATAATGCTGACAGCTGGTATGACATGTTTATGTTAGGGTGTTTCAATAATGCTGACAGCTGGTATGACATGTTTATGTTAGGGTGTTTCAATAATGCTGACAGCTGGTATGACATGTTTATGTTAGGGTGTTTCAATAATGCTGACAGCTGGTATGACATGTTTATGTTAGGGTCTTTCAATAATGCTGACAGCTGGTATGCAATCGCATTTGTTGGCACCTGATCTCACTCTCTCTATCTAAACCTCCATCTTGTGTGAAAACACTGCCCAAGTACCTGATCTCAATCTCTCTATCTAAACCTCCATCCTGTGTGAAAACACTGCCCAAGTACCTGATCTCAATCTCTCTATCTAAACCTCCATCCTGTGTGAAAACACTGCCCAAGTACCTGATCTCAATCTCTCTATCTAAACCTCCATCCTGTGTGAAAACACTGTCCAAGTACCTGATCTCAATCTCTCTATCTAAACCTCCATCATGTGTGAAAACACTGCCCAAGTACCTGATCTCAATCTCTCTATCTAAACCTCCATCCTGTGTGAAAACACTGCCCAAGTAATTGATCTCAATCTCTCTATCTACACCTCCATCCTGTGTGAAAACACTGCCCAAGTACCTGATCTCAATCTCTCTATCTAAACTTCCATCCTGTGTGAAAACACTGCCCAAGTACATGATCTCAATCTCTCTATCTAAACCTCCATCCTGTGTGAAAACACTGCCCAAGTACCTGATCTCAATCTCTCTATCTAAACCTCCATCCTGTGTGAAAACACTGCCTAAGTACCTGATCTCAATCTCTCTATCTAAACCTCCATCCTGTGTGAAAACACTGTCCAAGTACCTGATCTCAATCTCTCTATCTAAACCTCCATCTTGTGTGAAAACACTGCCCAAGTACCTGATCTCAATCTCTCTATCTAAACCTCCATCCTGTGTGAAAACACTGCCCAAGTACCTGATCTCAATCTCTCTATCTAAACCTCGTCCTGTGTGAAAACACTGCCCAAGTACCTGATCTCAATCTCTCTATCTAAACCTCCATCTTGTGTGAAAACACTGCCCAAGTACCTGATCTCAATCTCTCTATCTAAACCTCCATCCTGTGTGAGAACACTGCCCAAGTACCTGATCTCAATCTCTCTATCTAAACCTCCATTATGTGTGAAAACACTGCCCAAGTACCTGATCTCAATCTCTCTATCTAAACCTCCATCCTGTGTGAAAACACTGCCCAAGTACCTGATCTCAATCTCTCTATCTAAACCTCCATTATGTGTGAAAACACTGCCCAAGTACCTGATCTCAATCTCTCTATCTAAACCTCCATCCTGTGTGAAAACACTGCCCAAGTACCTGATCTCCATCTCTCTATCTAAACCTCCATCTTGTGTGAAAACACTGCCCAAGTACCTGATCTCAATCTCTCTATCTAAACCTCCATCCTGTGTGAAAACACTGCCCAAGTACATGATCTCAATCTCTCTATCTAAACCTCCATCCTGTGTGAAAACACTGCCCAAGTACCTGATCTCAATATCTCTATCTAAACCTCCATCCTGTGTGAAAACACTGCCCAAGTACCTGATCTCAATCTCTCTATCTAAACCTCCATCTTGTGTGAAAACACTGCCCAAGTACCTGATCTCAATCTCTCTATCTAAACCTCCATCCTGTGTGAAAACACTGCCCAAGTACCTGATCTCAATCTCTCTATATAAACCTCCATCCTGTGTGAAAACACTGCCCAAGTACCTGATCTCAATCTCTCTATCTAAACCTCCATCTTGTGTGAAAACACTGTCCAAGTACCTGATCTCAATCTCTCTATCTAAACCTCCATCCTGTGTGAAAACACTGCCCAAGTACCTGATCTCAATCTCTCTATCTAAACCTCCATCCTGTGTGAAAACACTGCCCAAGTACCTGATCTCAATATATCTATCTAAACCTCCATCCTGTGTGAAAACACTGCCCAAGTACCTGATCTCAATCTCTCTATCTAAACCTCCATCCTGTGTGAAAACACTGCCCAAGTACCTGATCTCAATCTCTCTATCTAAACCTCCATCTTGTGTGAAAACACTGCCCAAGTACCTGATCTCAATCTCTCTATCTAAACCTCCATCTTGTGTGAAAACACTGCCCAAGTACCTGATCTCAATCTCTTTATCTAAACCTCCATCCTGTGTGAAAACACTGCCCAAGTACCTGATCTCAATATCTCTATCTAAACCTCCATCCTGTGTGAAAACACTGCCCAAGTACCTGATCTCAATCTATCTAAACCTCCATCCTGTGTGAAAACACTGCCCAAGTACCTGATCTCAATCTCTCTATCTAAACCTCCATCCTGTGTGAAAACACTGCCCAAGTACCTGATCTCAATATCTCTATCTAAACCTCCATCCTGTGTGAAAACACTGCCCAAGTACCTGATCTCAATCTATCTAAACCTCCATCCTGTGTGAAAACACTGCCCAAGTACCTGATCTCAATCTCTCTATCTAAACCTCCATCCTGTGTGAAAACACTGCCCAAGTACCTGATCTCAATCTCTCTATCTAAACCTCCATCCTGTGTGAAAACACTGCCCAAGTACCTGATCTCAATCTCTCTATCTAAACCTCCATCCTGTGTGAAAACACTGCCCAAGTACCTGATCTCAATCTATCTAAACCTCCATCCTGTGTGAAAACACTGCCCAAGTACCTGATCTCAATCTCTCTATCTAAATCTCCATCTTGTGCGAAAACACTGCCCAATTACTTGAATTCCCGCACTTGTTTGACCTTGGTCCCGTTTACCATAATGTTCATATTTTCGGGCGATCTATGTCAAGTAGTGCATATAGATCTTAAGATGTGTTGATAGTCTGCTTTGATTTTTTATTAGATATCTTCTTGACCAGTGGCTTTACCATCTCTCTACCATCTCTCTGATGAATGTGGCTATTAATTTTGTATTTGTTTTTGTTTCCCGCAATTAATTTGCAGCGCCGTTTCTGCCAACTGAAAATCTGGATGATCTTGTTGAGCTGATCTGTTGAAAAGTTCTCCCAACTTCTTCTCATCGACTGTGTTGTTAATCAAATTCCTTCCGAGCCTTTAATAAAGCAGTTTTCTATACTGTTATTTTCTTGCTAGTTTCTTTGTGCTGTTGTAAATATCTATAACGTTTTATGTTGATCCAGTTTCCCCTGTCTCTCTTGCCAACTCATGCCAATGTTTTCTCTTGTCTGTTCATATACTGTTTCTGACTTCTTTGTTGGTATTAGTGTATATTTCCCTAGCCATTATTTCTTATTTTAATTCCTTCTGATATTACCTAGATTCTTTATTTGTTCTTCCTTTATCTTTTCTATATTGTTTGTTGGAATCCATACTTCGTGTTGGAGTTCTCTTTTCCCCATTACTTCTCTATAAATTTCAGTCCAAATTTTTTGTTCCTGTTTGCAGTTCACTTTTGGATCCTCTTTTCTCCTAGTTGTTATGATACATGCTACCAGTTTGATGCCACTACTTTATTTGTGTTTCTTGTATTTCCTTGTACCTGGTGAATCGCACATTAAATTGTTGTCCATGGTTATATAGCGGTAAAAATTGGTGACTTGATTTCATGTCTGCTCCTCTTCATACTTTTACATCTTGAAATGATGACCTGAACTTTTTGTTTTAATTTATAAGATCAAACAGGTTTAATGTTTTGTGGTCTGGTGAGACCCATCTTGGTTTGTGTGTTCTTGTGCTGTCATCAATCATTAATTGATTTGTTCTCCTTCTTCCTAGTTCGTCTTCAGACTTCTTGTTTTTGTTGTAACGAATTCAGCAGCATACGGGATCTCGCCCTTCGGCCCAATGCCATGAAATGATATCTGCACTTGTTTATCAGCTGTTGTCTAGTGTCATACAGAGTGTTCCATGTATCTGGCCACGAAGGAGGAAGTGTGTTCCTAAAATCATTGAGCAAAGAGATTATGACCAACGGTTTCATATGCGTGTGTTCACAGCTGGCACTCCAGAGTATGTTGTGGCACTCAGGAGTATGTTGTGGTTAGATTCTGTTCAGGTGTTTGTTTAGTGGGATGTGTTGGGTTTTCAGTCGGAAAATGGTGCTCTGATCACACTTGTGAGTTGATTTACACTGTCATTTTGGACTGGGGCTTGCCATATGTCTGTAGACTTCCCTTCCCGTGTTTCTCATGGTCCATCTGTTCAGCCATATTTCTTTGTTTGTTGATCTTATGGGCTGTTTGGCTGTTTGTAAAGTTGTTGCTATGTGTGGCTGTTCTTGCCTTGATACCTCATTTGCTAGTCTGTCTGCCTTGTCATTGCCATGTGTGCTTGAGTGTCCAGGGATCCACTGCAGAACTATTTTGACAGCACTGGAAGTGATAATGTTGTCAATGTCTAGAGATAATTGGATAAGGTCAGGTCTACAATAACCAACAGCTTCTAATGCTTGAAGAGCTGACATTGAATCTGTGACAATAACAATGTTTTCACCATTTGAAAAAAGCATTAAAATGTATCCTTAGATGGTACAAAGCGGCTTCAACTGCAGTGATTTTAGCGTCATAGTTGGAGCAAACCTCCCGGCAAGCATCGGACAGTTCATCAGAGGATCTGTCCGGGTAATTTATATAAACGCCATAACCTGCTTTGATGGTGGCTTTAAACTCAGATCAATCAGTATATACATGTATCCATTCATCGGGATAGGCATCAATAGTTCTTTGAGTTGCTCGAATGAGAGTACTTGGATCTGAACTTTCAGTTGTATCATCTATTAATTTTGCCTGTATTTCTGGTGTTTTAAGGAATGCTTGTGGAGGTATGTCTTTTACTACTCTCTGTAACTCTTGCCTTCATTCTGATAGATGGTATCTGTCTTTGATTTCACTAATATGGTGAAGTACAGACTTTTGTTTAATTCTGCTCTTTGGCTGCCAGTTTTCCCACAAGAAGTCTGTTGGGATGATCCTGTTTCATTCAGCTACTTCGCTCATAAACTTCCATAACTGCTTTATCCCTCCGTATCTCAAGGGGTTCCACTTGTGTGTGGATTTCGCAAACTGCAGTCGGTGATGTCCTCATTGCTCCATTAATGAAGCGTAGAGCACTATTTTGCACCCTGTCCAAGGATTCCAAGTTAGATTTTGAACAATGTGTAAGGAGCGCACTATTATATTCTTTTGCGGAGTTCACGTAACCAAGGTATAGGCCTCTCAAAGTATCCTTGTCTGATCACCATGATGTACTAGCAAGCCTCTCAAAGTATCCTTGTCTGATCACCATGATGTACTAGTAAGACTCTCAAAGTATCCTTGTCTGATCCCCATGATGTACTAGCAAGCTTCTCAAAGTATTCCTGTCTGATCCCCATGATGTACTAGCAAGCTTCTCAAAGTATCCTTGTCTGATCCCCATGATGTACTAGCAAGCCGCTTTAACAGCTGTAACCGTCTCACAGCTTTATTCTTCACATTCTTGATGAGATGCTTCACGTCTTCAGATTTCGACTTCAATGATTCCACCGAAGGCAACAGTCTACTCAAGGCTACGTACACTTCCGTACAGCTTCTCGTGGAAGGACACTGGCTGTCGCTAAATGCTACTTCGTTTATCGGTATACGATTGGCATGCAGTAGATTTAAAGCATAGGCGACTTTCAATTTTTGGCTCAGATGTGATGTTCTCTAATGATCACTTCAGAACCAATATTAACATTGATATAGCCTCAGCATGTATGCCTCCCATCACATTCATAATGTATTACTTTGTCCTTCCCTTCGTCGTCATCTTGTATCCCCTTGTACGGGGGAGGACGTGGGGAGGTATAGTTTTCTTTCGTGTACCAGATGTGCAGCTGGTATTGTTGCCTGTCCGTGTTTTGGGGATTAAGATGCTAAGTAGTGGATGAGCTACGGGGGTCAGCAACCAACCGCTGACTGCTAACGTCAGGGCCAACGGACAAGAGGTGCCAAGACCATTCTACACTTCCACGCGGTGATCCTGGATAACAGGCTGTAACAGAGCAGACAGGCTAAGGAGAATGGATCAAACAGGGAAGGCTAACACAGTACTAAAAAATGCCTGCTGATGTCGGATGTTTCTGACCGAGAGATGCAAATATGAAAGTCAAGCTGTAAACTACGACACAACGCACTCCGTTCTTCGCACATCCTACAACTTGCAAAGCCCTTTTCAGGATTTGGTAGCGGAACAGTTTTTGCTGCTATTCTAGATATTTCTCGATTAGCAGACTTAAATTAAATATCTGTTCTGTAGTGCTTCTTCCCTGTCTGAACCCTGCTTGCTCCTCAGCGATGATGCTCTGCTTGGGGTTTCAATTGGTCGAGAATTAATCTAAGCATGACCTGATGATCTGGATGCCTGATGAGGCTTACTGTTCTGTAATGTTGGCACAGCTTTAGGTTTCCAGACTTAGATAACGGTATAACCATTGATTTTGTCCATAAGTCCGGTCAATTTCCTGTCACCCATATTTTGTTGCAGATGTGTGGTGATAAAATTGTCTCGAAGACAACAGTGGAGAACTGGACAACGATGTTTAAAGAAGAACGTAAGTCAACGACAGATCTTCCGAGACCAGGTTAGGTGCATATTGTTACACCAGAATTGACGTCACCATGCGCATCATCCGAATGTTCACTTGGTGCATTTAGGTCCGGTTGTATGTGAACACGCCTCGTGTGTATATATATATATAAAATCACTAACCTCCAAGAACATATATATGTTTGTATATATGTGTGTTGTTGTTGTTGAATGCCTGCAATGAATTTGTTACTCTTGTGCGCCTTTAAAAGTGCGCCAGGTAGCGGATTGCAGCAGCTATCCTCCCATCCTGAGTGTGCTGATGGAGGTGTACAATAAACTAATGGTGTTTATCTCCAATTTTCAGATATTGTTCAAATGAGCATCAAGTAGTTCCCATATTTTAATACAAACATTTTCAAATCTCTGACTTTAATAACAAGAAACGACAGCGGATTCAATGAATGTAGGTCACCGGAAGTCAAGTCAAATAGCTGTCCAAATCATCTTGTTAAGGAGCACATTGAACCGTGAGAAACGACAATTACCTGGGTTTTGACGCAGGCTGTCAAGGTAATTGCTGGTTTCAGAGGTAACTCGTCGCTCGCGACTAACCATCTCTAGGTCCTAACTATTTATTTGGGGATCTGAGACAAAGCAGGAAAATCATCGGACTTACCACCATGGTCTCTAATAAAATGCTGGGAGTCCCGCTTTGATATTACGGGTCCACGTGGTTCATGAAAGGGAACCTTGAATGGCTGTCAAAGAATGTGTTGGCACGTGGCAAATCGCATCAATCAGCACATTCTGACCATGAGGGCAGGAGACCTAGTACGTGTGCGTATTTACCAAGATATGGGTATGTATATGTGTGTGCTGGGTAAGTATATGCGGGTGCTGTGTATGTATATGTGTGTGCTGTGTCTGTATATGCGTGTGCTGTGTATGTATATGCGTGTGCTATGTATGTATATGCGTGTGCTGTGCATGTATATGTGTGTGATGTGTATGTATATGCGTGTGCTGTGTATGTATATGCGTGTGCTGTGTATGTATATGCGTGTTCTGTGTATGTATATGCGTGTTCTGTGTATGTATATGTGTGTGATGTGTATGTACATGTATGTGCTGTGTATGTATATGCGTGTGCTGGGTATGTATATGCGTGTGATGTATCTGTATATGCGTGTCTGTCGGTGTGTGTATATAGATGTGGGGAAGGAAAGACGATATATGTGTGTCTGTCGGTGTGTGTATATAGATGTGGGGAAGGACAGACTGATAACTACATTTTGTAAAATGAGAATTATCAATAATGTCATTAATGGAATGAGATCAAGCGTCCGTGAGGTAGTTATTTTTGGGTCATTTCCAGGTTGTTGTTTGTTTTGTTTTTTATGTGTTTGCCTCACTAGTTTCTACTGGCGGAGGTGCGCCTATTCCACCCCAGACCGTAGTCAACTGGGCGATATTAAGACGCATAAACCAGTGCTTGAATGTATGTGTGCGTCTGTATGTTTGTGCGCTCTCAGAAGGCAGCCCAACCAAAGTGCAATGGAAGGATCTCACCATGAGGGCGCGTGTGAGAGTTGTATATGAGTGTGACAGTAGGACAGAGTCAAATGAAACAGAGTGAGGTGAGAAGAGAGAGAAGGGGAAGAGTTACCCGCAGGGTTACAAAGAAGATATATGCATGCTGATAAGTACATGTTGCACAATGAGAAATATCAATAGCCTCCTTCAGTCATTAATGGTTATGAGATCAGGCGTCACTGAAGTAGTACTTTTTGGGTCATTTCCAGGTTTTCTGTCCTCCTCTACCTGTTGTTATAGTGTATCTTCGTTTAATGGGGGAGGAAGCCTATAGTCCCTCTTTTAATTCATGAACAAGGTCCCAAGTCATTTTCTACTGAACTGCATATCAGATCCTAATGATTTTTCGCATGCATCCTTAGAATATCCATGACGCTAAAACATTGATATTATTTAGTCCATAGATGTTAAGATATTTGCACATCGGTGAATTCTTTTGATCTTTGAGGACAATTGCAAAGAAATGACATTAAATTGACGATTTTACAGTACGCAGCTGAGTTTCTCAGCATTTTGTTCATAGGCCTATCTTCTTCATGTCTTGACAGATAAATAGACTGTTTGTGTTGCCCTTTATGTACAATTGTACAAATTGCATCAATATGCAACAGTAAGTACAACCCCTCGGTCGCCCTTAGACACCCCAAGGTTGTATCAACTGCGCAGCTGATTTTATGTTGTGTAACGCATTTGGATATTGCAATATGTTTGTTGCCATTGTATGTACACCTAATTGTTTTGATAAATATACCATAAATCATCCAAGTCTGCTAATCAGTATGTCCACAAAAGATTATATTAATCATCCGAATCTGTCGGTTCAAAGAGGTTGATAATTGTTACTGGCTGGACAAATTGTAATCCACCTCGTTGCCAGTACTGTTTTATTTCCTGGAGCACATGTTCAACACACTTCTTCCAGGAGCACATGTTCAACACACTTCTTCCAGAACTGAATGTCTATTTTGTCTCTGTGAGAGTCTGGGAAGTGCTGATGAGGCCATTCCTAATCGTTTCTGCAGCTCTGCGTCCAGTGAAAGGTTGTCGGTGATGATAGATCTGAGGTAGCTGAAGCGATTTACTTCTTCCAGATTTGTATCGTTTAAGACAATGTCTGGAGAATCTGGACCCTGAGTCATCACTTTTGTTTTTTGTACGCTGATGTTGAGTCCAAACTTATCACAAGATTTTGTCATCCCCAGACACGCAACTTGACGCAGTCAAAGATAGTTGCTGCTTTACTAATGTTGTCATTTATTTATGGGTAATGTGTGAGAGTATCACTGACGGTAGATTCCACATATGTGAATTGCTGCACTGCCAACAATACTTAATTGTTGATTGTAATAACTGATGCAGCACTCATGATTTGACCCATCCACATTTGTCTTCCGCAGGCTTACCATAAGTACAAAGACATTGCAAGCTCGAGAGAAACAGTTTATCAAGGTCTGGAACTCTTGCTCGCTCTATGTGATTGACAATTACAGGGTCACCAGAGAACAGCATGGCCTTTAAGGTGACTTTAGTTTTGGCTAGGTTAAACAGTCTTGCCATCCGACCAGGTATGGATGCATATTCCTTCAGTAGCATCTCCAAAGACATTATTCAGGAGCAAAGAAAATGCTAAAGGAGGCCTGGAGCTGGAGATAAAACGTAATTTTGTTTGACACTTTTGCGTTTGTCGAAGTGTTGTAATGTGTTTCCGGCATACTAGACTGTTCCTTTCATGTCCTAATGGAATGACTTTATTATTTCTAGAATGTTGGGGGCAACAGTCTATCGTTTGGAGTACTATATTAATACCATCCCTGCTGGCCAAGTAAAATAAGGTCAATAAAGGCAATGCGTATTTGTTTATTATGCTTTCTCCATGGGGACGAAGACTGACGTCTGGTCAAGCACAATATAATTTATACCTACTATACGACAACCCGCCACTTTAACGCCCTTTTTAGAGCGCACAAAAGAGTAATCCTATTTATTTTGGGCATTCAACAACACCTACTACAACAACAACAACAACAACAACAATGCTCTCTCGATTATTCCTGGAAAATATATTGTCAGGTGTTATGTATATTTTTCAGTACTTTGTGGTGCAGAAACATGGACACTGAATAACAAGATAGAAAAGAGAATCGAAGCCTTCGAAATGAGGGTATATAGGAGATTGGGTCGAATTTCCTGGCAATAGAGAAAGCAAATTGGTAGGCATTGAAAACGTTGGGGGTGAAAATAGAATTAATGACTTAAATCAAGGTTAGACAGTTAGACGTTGGTCACATAACAAGACATACCTGCAGGAGAGTAGGGTGGAAGACAGTCGTTCAAGAGGCAGATAACGTTAGAGGAGACAGTGGTCTGTGTGTGTGTGGTGGGGGGGGGGGGGGCCTCAGTGGTCTCCAGGTAAGGTGTCGCGAGTTCGAATCACGGTGAAAATCTGGATTTTTTTTCACGTGGATCTTCTGGTAAAAAATTCCCGTTATTTCTTGGTGGTCAGATCAGATTCCAGTATCGAGCACTTTCTTGGCAGTTGGAAACTGTAAAGGGTTGGCTTAACAGCCACTGCTCGGACAAATTTCAAGTTAAAGATGTACCCACGTTATGTGTACCTTTCCCCAGGTGGTTTGTTAAGAGCAGTTATAGATGGCGCTTAGCTGGTTGCGGATCTACTTAGCTCTAGTGTTTCAGTCTATTGAGATTAACTCGCACATCGGTTAAACCACGCTCCAAGAAGCTAGTTGTATACAGACTCTGTAGAGTCTTCTAAACCAATATAAAGACGTTAAGGCAAGTCAATTCAAGTTAAATCAAGTCAAGTCAATTCAAGTTAAGTTAAGTTTAGTTATCTTAAGTTAAGTTACGTTAAGTTAAGTCGAATCCAGTCGAGTCGATAAGTTAAGTCAATTCAAGTTAAGTCAATTCAAGTCAAGTTAACAAGTTAAGTTAAGCATTTGTTAGACCTAGATTGAAGTACTGTGTACAGGTGTATAGTCATTATCGTAGAGGGGATATAAACATGCTGGAAACGATACAAAAAAATAAGTGACAAAACTGATAGTGGGATTCCAGAATTACAGTCATGAGGTGACGGAAGACTCAGAAAACCCGACCTACAGTTTCTAGAAATGAGAAGAATTCGTGGTGACTTTATACAGGTTTATAAGATAATAAAAGAAACCGATGAATTAGACTATAACACGTTTTTATCAACATACAACCACCTACAAGAACAAGAGGGCATATGCAACAAATTAACTAAAGAAAGGTCCAAATTAGATATTAGGATATAATTTTGTAGTCAGAGTGTGGTTAATGCTTGGAATGCATTGCCGTAGGAAGTAGTGGAGGCAGGAGCAATTAATGCACTTAAGAATAGATTAGATACGCACAAGTTTTAGAGCAAGGTAATGTAAATGAAACTGGTTGTATACAGACTATTCAAGGTATTCTAAACCAATATAAAGACGTAAAGTTAAGTTACAGAAATACACTGCTGAAAAAATATTAGCGCGAAAGAAAGATGGGCATGAGGAAGACACCGCTATAAATGGGAGAGAAGCATCAAGAGATGAACTATATCATCAAAGCAAGAAACAAAGGATGCTGAAGGTTCATTGCAGACGGCACTGCACATCAACATCGTCATCATACGAGAGTTAACATATATGATTATAAATATGTTTTGATCTGCACTGTATCCGTTTACAGCTGAATGTAGCTACTCTAGTCCTTCTGAATCCTCATGATAGTATCGTTGTGTCATCTGAGTATCGTAACTCTGAAATCTCTCGTAACTGTCAGTTGTCTTGGCTTGGCTTCGTTTGTTCTCAATCTCCCGCTACCAAACCCTGAAAGGGCTTAAGTAGCAGAATGTAGTCCAGAGAACGGAATGCGTTGTGTCGTAGTTTACAACTTGACTGCGATATTTGCACCTTTCGGTCCAAAACATCGGATTTCAGCAAGTATGTTTTTAGTACCGGGTTAGCATTCCCTCTTCCTTCCCTTCTCCTTAGTTAGTCTGCCCTACAGCAGCCTATTATCCAGGATCACCGCGTGGAGGTGTAGAAGGGTCTTGGCAGCTCTGGTTCGCTGGCCCTGACGCTAGCAGTCAGCTCTGGTTCGCTGGCCCTGACGCTAGCAGTCAGCTATGGTTCGCTTGTCCTGACGCTAGCAGTCAGCTATGGTTCGCTGACGCTAGCAGTCAGCTCTGGTTCGCTGGCCCTGACGCTAGCAGTCAGCTCTGGTTAGCTGGCCCTGACGCTAGCAGTCAGCCCTGGTTCGCTGGCCCTGACGCTAGCAGTCAGCTATGGGTCGCTGGCCCTGACGCTAGCAGTCAGCTATGGTTCGCTGGCGCTGACGCTAGCAGTCAGCTATGGGTCGCTGGCCCTGACGCTAGCAGTCAGCTATGGGTCGCTGGCCCTGACGCTAGCGGTCAGCTATGGTTCGCTGGCCCTGACGCTAGCAGTCAGCTATGGGCTGCCCAGCATCTTGATCCCTGTCAATTGATCGAAACTTTCGATATTCTGGTCTTCCATAACATTTCTCATTATACATTTCGCATAGATGTTATATAGATACGGAGAGAAGGATACATCCAAATAAAACAAAGATAATGACCACCGACAAAACATAAAAATACAATAGGAAATAGACCAGGTCACGCATTTTGAATTTCTGGGTTCCAGAATTGACAAAAATGGCGATTGCTCAAAGAAATCAGAAGACTAGCCATGGCGTCGCAGAGGTTAAACGGCCTGAAGAAATTATGGCAAAACACCAGCAAAACGATGAAAGTAAAAGTCTTGGGAGCCTGTGTCTATCATTGGCAGCATATGGCTGCGAAGCATGGACTGTAGCCAAAATGTCTAGAAAGAGAATCCGAGTACTTCGATTCAAAATGTTACAGAAAGATCCTCAGAATACACTGGATTGAGAGAAGTACAAATAAAGACATTCGGCAAGAGTTGAGCATAGAACAGAACTGTTTATCAATTCCATCATGGCTAATAAAGACGACAAAACTAAGATATCAAGGAATGCATTGACATAACTTTTGTGGAGGTTGGAGATGTGGCTGGAGATGTGGCTGGAGATTTGGTTGGAAATTTGGTTGGAGGTTTGGTTGGAGATTTGGTTGGAGGTTTGGTTGGAGATTTGGTTGGGGATTTGGCTGGAGATTTGGTTGGAGATTTGGTTGGAGATTTGGCTGGAGATTTGGTTGGAGATGTGGCTGGAGATGTGGCTGGAGATTTGGTTGGAAATTTGGTTGGAGGTTTGGTTGGAGATTTGGTTGGAGGTTTGGTTGGAGATTTGGTTGGGGATTTGGCTGGAGATTTGGTTGGAGATTTGGTTGGAGATTTGGTTGGAGATTTGGTTGGAGATTTGGTTGGAGATTTGGTTGGGGATTTGGCTGGAGATTTGGTTGGAGATTTGGTTGGAGATTTGGTTGGAGATGTGGCTGGAGATGTGGCTGGAGATGTGGCTGGAGATGTGGCTGGAGATTTGGTTGGGGATTTGGCTGGAGATTTGGTTTGAAATTTGGTTGGAGGTTTGGTTGGAGATTTGGTTGGAGATTTCGTTGGAGGTTTGGTTGGAGATTTGGCTGGAGATTTCGTTGGAGGTTTGGTTGGAGATTTGGCTGGAGATTTCGTTGGAGGTTTGGTTGGAGATTTGGCTGGAGATTTTGTTGGAGATTTGGCTGGAGATTTAACTGGAGATTTGGCTGGAGATTTGGCTGGAGATTTGGTTGGAGATTTGGTTGGAGATTTGGTTGGGGATTTGGCTGGAGATTTGGTTGGAGATTTGGCTGGAGATTTTGATGGAGATTTGGTTGGAGATTTTGTTGGAGATTTGGTTGGAGATTTGGTTGGAGATTTGGTTGGAGATTTGGTTGGAGATTTGGCTGGAGATTTTGTTGGAGATTTGGCTGGAGATTTGGCTGGAGATTTGGTTGGAGATTTGGCTGGAGATTTGGTTGGAGATTTGGCTGAAGATTTGGCTGGAGATTTGGTTGAAGATTTGGTTGAAGATTTGGCAGGCAACGAGTTTTTGAGACGGACTGTGATGGGAACTTTCTTTCTTCAAAGGACTTGCTACATGGGGATGATGATGATAGAGATATATACTTACACTATATAACATCTATGAGAAATGTTCGATAAGACGAGAACATTGAAAGTTTCGACCCATTTACGATTGGCGGGTAAGAGATTCCATAGTTACGATACGCAGACGACACAGTGATACTATCAAGAAGTGCAGAATTGCTAGAGCAGCTAATTTCAGCCGTAAATGGACATAGTAAAGATCAAAACCTGTTTATGAACACGATGTCAACATAAATTTACAGTGGGTGGTGAGGAAATAGATCAGGTCACACATTTTGAATATCTGGGCTCCAGAATTGACAAAAATGGCGACTGCTCGAAAGAAATCAGAAGAAGAAATTATGGCAGAGCACCAACAAAATGATAAAAGTAAAAGTCTTGAGGGCCTGTGTTTTTCCTGTGGCAGCTTATGGCTGCGAATCATGGACGATTGCAAAAACTTACAGGCAAAGAATCGAATCCTTTGAGTCAAAATGTTACAGAATGATCCTTAGAATACCATGGATAGAGAAAAAGACAAATGTAGACACTCGGCAAGAGTTGAGCATAGAGGAGAACTGGTTTATCAATTCCATTTTGGCTAGAAAATACTTTGGTGACATCAAGGGACACAACGGTCTCGATAGAACAGTGATGGAAAGTATGGTGCCAGGTAAAAGAGGAAGGGGTAGACCAAGAAGAAGATGGCACAATGATATCCAGGAATGCCTGGGTATGACTGGCGGAGGCTGGAGTTTTGGCAAGTGAATGAGTTTCTTTCAGACAGACTGTGATTGGAACATAATATTGGGATATAAATTGGAATATAAAGGACACGCTACATGATTATATTTATATATCTTTACCCTGACTTATGAAGGAGTAGGAGGAGAAAGTTGAAATTTGGAAGATGTTTAGCTCATTCAATTTGTATTTGAGAAGTATGAATCTCCCTTCGCGATAGGTTTACCCGGTATAGTGCATGGCGCAACACACCTTATTAGCCGGATCTGCTACTCTAATGGTTTGTCAGAACAATGGAGAAATCAGAAGCCAGAACTGTGATATAATTCTTAATATTGCAGGGGAAAACACCTACAGAAATACACAGCGAGATGGAACCAGTGTTTGAAGAATTCTGTTCTTTGTATGCTTCTGTAACAAACTGGTGTAGGTAGTTTAAGTGTGGCCGTTCCCATGTTTCTGATCTTCCAAGATCAGGAAGGCCATCCTCAGAGTGCAGCGATGAAAATGCTGCAAGAGTCAAGAAAATCATTGACGAGGATAGGAAAATGACAATTTCTGAGACATCTAGGTCAGCAAAACTGAATGAAAGTACAGTTTTTAGAATTTTACACAACAGACTGAACATGAGAAAAGTGTGTGCTAGCTGGGACCCGCGTCTGCTGACATGTGAACAGAAACAAACGAGAGTTTATTCCTGTGGCCAGTTGCTCAAAATGTGTCGGTCGAAAAACATGTTGCCGACCATGGTAACAGTAGATGAGACTTGGGTTCACCATTATGACCCAGAATCCAAAATGTTCAGCATGCAGTGAAAACCACGTGCTCACCAACACTTGTCAAGCTAAGAGCACATAAATCTGCAAGAAAAGTTAGGCTGACTGTTTTTTGGGACGTCAAAGGTGTCATATTTAAAGATTACCTGCTTCATGGCAACACGGTTAATGGGCAATATTATGCAGATCTCCTTACCAAACTAAGAAAGACTGTGACCAGAAAACGAGAGATAGCGTGCACTCAAATTATGCCTTTGCTTCAAGACAACACGCTCTCCCATAAAGCAAGGCAAACAGCAAATGATTTGAATATTGAAATTCTTCAGACCTACCATATCCTCTGTATTTAACTCATACTTTTTTCAATTCCAAAACTTACAAAAACATCTGAAAGGAAATCATTTTGACAGTGACAAAAATGTCATACTGACTTGTGACAAGTGGTTTAGTTCGAAAAATAGGTTATTTTATTCTCACGGTCTTTTTAAGGTCACGCAGAGATGGTAGAAATGTATAAATTCATGTGATGGCTACATGGAGATGGAATAAGCACTGTGCCAAATTTAAACTTTCTCCTCTTACTCCTTTATGGTCAGGGTAAAGACATGACAAGCCTCTTGCGTATATATATATATATATTTGTTGCCATCTCCTTATTTATCCATGCTATTTCCACAATTGGATTCCACCATGGTGGCTGAACGAAAGCCGTTTTGGTGGGCATGCGCTTGACGGTCTGGCGGAGTTTGTTTAATGCGTTATTTTACGAAGAAGAAGATAATGCGTTATTTTGTTCATCTTCCTTGTAGCTGAACGCATGTCTGGGTTTCCTGGGCCTGGTGGCTTTGCCTTTTGCAGTGAAGACGACATGTGGCAGATGACCACTGTCCTGTGCCCCCAACACGTCCCAGTGTGTAGAGGGAGAGGCTTCACTGGATATCAGAGCCAGGTCAATGACTCCGTCTGTGTCACCAGGCAGAGTTGCCAGCCTTGTTGGACACCCATCATTCATGTTTGTGAGGTCTGTGTTGAGAAGTGCCTGGCTCAACGCGATCCCCTGCCTATTTTCAGTAGGATTTCCTTGGATCTAGCGTTGGTCGCCAGTAATGAGGCACTTCTCGGTCGGCATTTCTTGGTCGGCACTTCTTGGTCGGCATTTCTTGGTCGGCACTTCTCGGTCGGCACTTCTGATAACTCACTCAACAAAATCCCATTTCATTTCCTCCACCAGGAGGTCGACGTGAGCATACAGATTATACATTCTCCAATCCTGGTTTTGGATTGTCGCTTCAATCCCTTGTAGTTCGACGCCTTCGGTTGTGCTGGCACTCGTATCTATCAATGTGTGTGGTAGTTCATGCTTGACATACATTGCCAGCCCCCGCCTCCCAGTCCCACACGGGTTGGTGTAGCACTCGTATCTATCAATGTGTGTGGTAGTTCATGCTTGACATACATTACCAGCCCCCGCCTACCAGTCCCACACGGGTTGGTGTAGCACTCGTATCTATCAATGTGTGTGGTAGTTCATGCTTGACATACATTGCCAGCCCCCGCCTACCAGTCCCACATGGGTTGGTGTAGCACTCGTATCTATCAATGTGTGTGGTAGTTCATGCTTGACAGACATTGCCAACCCCCCCCCCCTCCCTACCAGTCTCACATGGGTTGGTGTAGCACTTATATCCTGGGCATTTGATAGTTATATTCTCCTTCAAGTTGGTCTCCTGGATCATAAGAATATCGAAGTCGTATACCAGTTTTTGAAGGATAACTTCTCGTTGGGTTGCGCTGAGACAGTTCCAGTAGCCAACGCGTACATTTTTCAGACCGAATCTGTCTGCCTTTCTTCGCCCTCTTCTCTTTCCAGCACTCTTCTTTCTCTCTCTCCTCTTATCACCCTTTCCTCTCCTTCTGCGTCCACTTATCTGTATGCCATCCGCTGGAGACATCGACGACAGAGCACGAATCCGTAGTTCCCGCGATGACTCTTCATTTGTGGTTTGTAATCGAAGTTTTCCTTCTTCTAGAAGAGCTGCCTGTCAGGCTTTCGAGTCTCTTCCACCCGGTTTGTGTCCGGTTTTTTCCGCATGGACCGTTTAAATCACATCTCTACGATGTCAACTACCGACCTATCGTGTTCTTCCACCCGGTTTGTGTCCGTCTTTCTCCGCATGCATAGTTTAGATCACATCTCTACGATGTCAACTACCGACCTATCGTGTCCTTCCAGCTGGTTTTGTCGCGAAAACCCTGGGAAATGGTTGATGTTCGGTGAAATCCAACTATCTCGTCCGAAATGGTGGGCCACTACACGCCGTATGTAAGCCGACCTCGTGTGTCCTTCCCGACAGTTGTTTACGAAAACACATGAATATCCCTGAAAATCCGTGAATCTTAACCAGATGGCATGGTGTGGGACTAAAAAAGTGTTGTAAATGCCTACTATTCACTTCCTAAACCACAAATTATTCCATCTGAAATAGGGGACTTCATGCCTGTTGTCGAAGACGAAAAAATAACACAACCGCCATTTTAGGGGCACGTAACTCCTCATGGATAAAGGTGACATAGTGAAGGTTATCAAGGACCACCTGCTAGAAAACGACACTGCTTTGGATGAGTCTGCAAGGCACAGGCAGCGGCACTTTGGAATCAAATTAGGATTCAGTGGATCAGAGAACCTGAGGGGACGAAACAGGAAGGTGTACAACCAACAGGCTACAGGCACCATCAGCAGCCACATTTTGCGCCATCTGCTGAGAGAGACTAAGCACCTATGGGTATGCCCGGAATGCAGTGAAGTCAACACCTGGTACAGTACAGAACAGAATATATATATATATATATATATATATATATATATATATATATATATATATATATATATATATATACGAGATAGCTTGAAGACGTTCCCGGAATAGTCGACTCGTGTTCGAATCAAAGATGAAATTATGGATAATACATATTTATAAGTTGGTAGTGACCTTGACGAAATGACATGACGGACGTGACCTTCACATATACTCTCGAACAGTAGCTACATAATTTTATTTGTGTGTTGTGATCGTTGCATCGTCGGAGTTGAAAGAGTCCTTGATTGAACAACGCATAAATGTCAAATTCTGTGTTTTGCTTGAGAGGTCATGTTATTGTTGGAATTATTTTTTTATTCAAAGAGTATTATCTTCCATGATTTCATTCCTGAACGCCGAACGATTAACAAGGAAATGTAGGTTGATATCTTCCGTCGTCTAAGAGATGCAATCAGAAGAAAACGACCAGAAAAATGGAGAACAAACAGTTGCACTATGCTGCATGACAATGTGCCAGCACATCGATCCCTACTGGTGAAGCAGTACCTCGTAAAGCACAATGTGCCAGCACATCGATCCCTACTGGTGAAGCAGTACCTCGTAAAGCACAATGTGCCCGCACATCGATCCCTACAAGTGAAGCAGTACCTCGTAAAGCACAATGTGCCAGCACATCGATCCCTACAAGTGAAGCAGTACCTCGTAAAGCACAATGTGCCAGCACATCGATCCCTACAAGTGAAGCAGTACCTCGCAAAGCACAATTTGGTTACCTTGGAACATCCTCCATATACACCCGACCTGGCACCGGCTGATTTTTTTCTTATTCCCTCGACTGAAACCAGCACTGAAAGGACAGCGACTCAAGGATGCTGAGGACGTTATTACCAATGTGACAAGACAGCTGAGAGAAATGTCAAAGAATGGGTTCCACGAATATTTCCAGCAGCTGTATGCACGTTGATAAAAGTGTGTAGTTGCCGAAGGGAACTACTTTGAAGGAAATGTAGTGTAGATAAGTCTATTGTAACTTATTTCTATATAATCCACTAATTCCGGAAACTTTTTGAAGCTACCTCGTATATATATTTATATATATATATATATATATATATATATATATATATATATATATATATATATATATTTATATATATGTATATATACACACACACACACACGAGAAACAGTCTTTAATGTAGCAGAATTGTTAATTATAAGGTGCATGGGAGAGTACGTTCAACAGAGAATCTTATTTCGGAACACAAAATATCTCTTTAATAAAAATTCATGAAGAGATTATGGCGTTCGAGCAGTAAGTGCATGCGCAATATGGCGCACAATATGACAGCCTCGAAGTCGATTGGCACAGTAGAAGAAGAACGAGTTATTATTCGTTTGTTTTGTGTGTTTTATTTTTTTGTTGGTCATAGAGCTGGAAACCTTCCAAAATCTACAGAAGAATGAAGGTTCAGTATGGAGATAGTTTTTGAGACTCTCTCAGAAGAGAGTGTATGCATGGCTAGTAAGATTTAAAAACGGAAGACAAAACGTCATTGATGAACCGTTGCGTGAGAGACCAGCAGGCTTGGCAACTGACACAACGAAACAGCAGATCGATTAGCTAGTCCGTGGCAACAGTGGAGTCAATGTTAATGAAATAGTCGAATATTTCGACATGAGTTACGGCGCACAATTGTCCATGACGACCTCGGTTATAGGAAAGTGTGTAGCAGATGTGTACCAAGGCAGCTGACAACGAGGTAATGGAGGAAATGCATGGTTAATGGTTACATCAAAACACTTGTTCCTAGAAAACATTCACAAGCTAGTGGACAGGTGGAATAAGTGTGTTGGACTTCCACAAGATAGTGGACAGGTGGACAAATTGTGTTGCAAGGCAGATGGGCTGTGTCTTCTTCTTCTGCGTACACAGTCAGACAGTAACCATTATTTTCTCGAAAAAAGCGGCGGTCATCCTGAGACTCTCGCCACTACCATAGAGCTTGTCTTGCAGTTCCACTGGCAATGGCCACATCTGCTCTCTCTGATCCTCGTATGTCGGGCAGTTCTGCAGCAGATGTTCAGCGGTCATTTTACCAGTACCGCACGGGCATTCGTCGGTACACCCTATCTTCAATTTGTTGAATAGGTGGTACCTCAGTCTGTTGTGGCCAGTGCGAAGTCTGAAGACAACGACCTGCTCTCTTCGGTTCAACTGGTAATAGGCATCGTTTTTGGTGTAACCAGTATGTTCGGTTTCCAGATGGGCTGTGTCGACAAATAAGACACTAAATTCTTGGTTCGCACTCTTGTAAAATGGTCATTAATAAATTTGCTGTTACTTAATGTGTGCATGTATAAATATTTTTCCTACATGGGGCAGCCCCAAAACAGTTGTACCGTTGTTTAGTGTTTAATTATTCATTGCAGATATTGATGGCATCAAGCTTGAATCAAGGACAAAGAAAGTGGATTCCGCAGCAATACTGGAACACCGAAACTTCCTAGCAGGTGCGCACAGCGGGGCAAAAAGCATTTGACACTATTCAACCAACACGTCTGACAATTTATCATATTGGAGATGAATTTGAAGCAACGGATGCAGTGGATAATGGACCAAGATCTGGATGTCCTATGCCGTCTGTGACAGTGGAGAAGAAGATGGGAGTCGCATTGATATTAGGGAACAGTTATGAAAAGTCCGCACGACGTGCGTCTCGGCAGCTGTCCACACTGAGAATGTTCGTGCATAGCGTAATGCGTAAAATGAAATTGAAACCTTACCGCCCAAGACTGTTGCGTGGTCTTCCGGTGCACGACCCAGTCGGTCGGTTGCAATTATGTGAGATGATGCGTACCCAAGCATGTAACGGACCAGGCCTTCTTGATACGATCATCTGGTCAGATGAGGTTTCTTTCACGTTGTCAGGACTAGTGAACAGCCATAACTGTGCATTGGGCAGATGAAAATCCACATGACTGTCAACGGAACCAGCCAAGTGTCACAGTGTGATGTGCACTGTCCAGCGAAAGTGTAGTAGGGCCAGTTTCCTTCCATACAACTGGAGAAGAGATGATGTTCGTCCATCACACGTGATGAAGACCACTCTCTTTGTTCAGCTGTGTGGACAGTCTTTTCTCTTGAAATGGGGATAGTAAAAAAGTTCATAAACATGTCACATGAGGTGGTACAATTCAGAAGGAGGAATAACTTCGCAGAACTGCCTCCTATCTAACACGATGGGGCACCTCCTAACACGATGGGGCACCTCCTAACACGATGGGGCACCTCCTATCTAACACGATGGTGCACCTCCTATCCAACACGATGGTGCACCTCCTATCTAACACGATGGTGCACCTCCTAAACATGCGTTTCCAGTAATGGGCTACCTTTACCAAACCTTCCTGCAACATTTGATCGCTCGATGTGACAACACTGAATGGCTGGCACATCCATCCGACTAAACACCCAAACACTTGTTTTGGGTGGATGTAGTAACGAATAGATGGATATAGGGACGGATAGATGAATGGATAAATTGATAGATAGATAGGCAGACAGACAGACACAGACAGAAACACAGACAGACACATACAGACAGGCAGATGGACGGACAGACAGACATACAGACAGGCAGACAGACAGGCAGACAGGCAGACAGGCTGGCAGACAGGCAGGTAGGTTGGCAGGCAGACAGGCAGACAGACAGGCAGACAGGCAGGCAAACCGGCAGACGGACAGACGGACAGACAGACAGACAGACAGATAGATAGATAGAGAGAGAGATAGATATATAAAGAGATAGATATATAGATAGATAGAGAGAGATAGAGAGAGAGATATAGAGAGAGATTTAGAGAGAGATTTAGAGAGATAGAAAGAGAGCGATAGAGAGAGATATAGAGATAGAAAGAGATATAGATAAAGAGAGATAGATAGAAATAGAGAGAGATAGAGAGAGATATAGAGATAGAGAGTGATAGAGAGAGATATAGAGATAGAGATAAACAGAGAGAGAGAGAGAAAGATAGATATATATAGAGAGAGATAGAGCGAGAGAGAGATAGAGAGAGATAGATAGAGAGATAGAAATATATAGAGAGAGATAGATAGAGAGAGATAGAAAGAGATAGAGAGAGAGCGAGAGAGATAGAGAGAGAGATGGAGAGAGATGGATAGAGATAGAGTGATATATATATATATATATATATATATATAGAGAGAGAGAGAGAGAGAGAGAGAGATAGGTAAAGAGATAGCTAGAAAGAGAGAGAAATAAGAGAGAGATAGAGAGAGAAAGAGAGAGATAGAGAGAGAGATAGATAGAGAGATAGAGATAAAGAGTTAGATAGAGATACAGATATAGTGAGTGAAAGATAGAGGGATAGAGAGATAGAAAGAGAAAGATATATAGAGGGAGAGAGAGAGAGATAGAGAGAGAGCGTGATAGAGAGAGAGAGAGATAGTGAGAGAGAGAGAGAGATATCTAGATAGCAGCTAGCTAGCTAGATAGCTAGATAACTAGATTAATAGAGATAGATAGATAGATAGATAGATAGATAGATAGATAGATAGATAGATAGATAGATAGATAGATAGATAGATAGATAGATAGATAGATAGATAGATAGATAGATAGATAGATATAGATAGAGAGAGATAGATAAATAAATAAATAAATAGATAGATAGATAGATAGATAGATAGATAGATAGATAGATAGATAGATAGATAGATAGATAGATAGATAGATAGATAGATAGATAGATAGATAGATAGATAGATAGATAGACGGACGGACGGACGGACGGATGGATGGATGGATGGATGGACGGACGGACGGACGGACGGACGGACGGACGGACGGACGGACGGACGGACGGATAGATAGATAGATAGATAGATAGATAGATAGATAGATAGATAGATAGATAGATAGATAGATAGATAGATAGATATATAGATAGATAGATAGATAGATAGAGAGGGAGGGAAAGGGAGAGACGGATGGATTGATAGACTTACAAACAGACGGACGGACAGGCAGACAGGCAGGCAGGCAGACAGACAGGCAGGCAGACAGACAGGCAGACAGACAGGCAGACAGACAGACAGACAGGCAGGCAGGCAGGCAGGCAGGCAGGCAGACAGACGGGCAGACAGGCAGACAGACAGACAGATATAAAGATCCCTGAATAACATGTTTGATCTGTATGCTTTTCTTAACCAGACGTTAGTCCTCCTTGCTTCACCTACGTCTGTACTTCAGAATCGTCGGTCAGTAGTTGTACAGGTACTACTCTACAAACTGTATTTTTGTACATATTCATCCATATTCTGTTTGATTTACATATTTTCGAACTTGTCATCTCTTATAATTGTACTCAGAAGACATAGCATGTCACTGGAGCACTACACTCACTAGAGATGGGCATGTCGACTTTGTGGTTATAACATCCGGATTTCAAAGATGAGATCTGCAAACACATGTCTGGAGCCAATTTGGCAACGGTGTGGCCACCAATGCTAAAATGTATCGTACTGTAGTGTTATCAACTCGGACGCATGCCTGCAAAACATAGATGGTTTATAGCTGACTTGCCAGACAGCTAAATTATTTTCATTTGATCTCTGCGTATGTGGCTCAGGATCAGGTGGCAGGATAAAGTGCCTAGTTTGGTCAGGATCAGGTGGCAAAGTGTTTAGGTTGGTCAGGAGCAGGTGGCAAAGTGTCTAGGTTGGTAAGGATCAGGTGGCAAAGTGTCTAGGTTAGTCAGGATCAGGTGGCAAAGTGTCTAGGTTGGTCAGGATCAGGTGAAAAGACAAAGTGACTAGGTTGGTCAGGATAAGGTGACAGGACAAAGTGCCGAGGTTGGTCAGGATCAGGTGAAAAGACAAAGTGACTAGGTTGGTCAGGATAAGGTGACAGGACAAAGTGTCTAGGTTGGTCAGGATCAGGTGAAAAGACAAAGTGACTAGGTTGGCCAAGATAAGGTGACAGGACAAAGTGCCCAGGTTCGTCAGGATCAGGTGGCAAAGTGCCTAGGCTGGTCAGAATAAGGTGACAGGACAAAGTGTCTAGGTTGGTCAGGATAAGGTGGCAGGACAAAGTGCCTAGGTTGGTCAGGATCAGGTGGCAAAGTGCCTAGGTTGTTCAGTATAAGGTGACAGGACAAAGCGCCGAGATTGGTCAGGATAAGGTGGAAAAGTGACTAGGTTGGTCAGGATCAGGTGGTAAAGTGCATAGGTTGGTCAGGATCAGGTGGCAGGACAAAGTGTCTAGGTTGGCCAGGATCAGGTGGCAAAGTGTCTAGGTTGGTCAGGATCATGTGGCAAAGTGTCTAGGTTGGTCAGGATCAGGTGGCAGGATGAAATGCCAAAATTGGTCAGGATCAGGTGGCAAAGTGCCTAGGTTGGTCAGGATCAGGTGGCAAAGTGCATAGGTTGGTCAGGTTAAGGTGACAGAAGTAAATGCCTAGGTTGGTCACGATCAGGTGGCAGGACAAAGTGTCTAGGTTGGTCAGGATCATGTGGCAAAGTGTCTAGGTTGGTCAGGATCAGGTGGCAGGATGAAATGCCAAAATTGGTCAGGATCAGGTGGCAAAGTGCCTAGGTTGGTCAGGTTAAGGTGACAGAAGTAAATGCCTAGGTTGGTCACGATCAGGTGGCAGGACAAAGTGTCTAGGTTGGTCAGGATCAGGTGGCGAAGTGCCTAGGTTGGTCAGGTTAAGGTGACAGGACAAAATGCCTAGGTTAGTCAGGAACAGGTGGCAGGACAAAGTGTTTAGGTTGATCAGGATAAGGTGGCAAAGTGCCTAGATTGGTCAGGATCAGGTGGCAAAGTACCTAGGTTGGTCAGGATAAAGTGACAGGACATAGTGTCTAGGTTGGTCAGGATCAGGGGGCAAAGTGCCTAGGTTGGTCAGGTTAAGGTGACAGGACAAAATGCCTAGGTTGGTCAGGATCAGGTGGAAAAGTGCCTAGGTTGGTCAGGATAAAGTGACAGGACATAGTGTCTAGGTTGGTCAGGATCAGGTGGCAAAGTGCCTAGGTTGTTCAGGATAAGGTGGCAGGACAAAGTGCCTAGGTTGGTCAGGATCAGGTGACAGGACAAAGTGCCTAGGTTGGTCAGGATAAGGTGGCAGGACAAAGTGCCTAGGTTGGTCAGGATCAGGTGGGGGGACAAAGTGCCTAGGTTGTCAGGATAAGGTGGCAGGACAAAGTGCCGAGATTGGTCAGGATCAGGTGGCAGAGTGCCTAGGTTGTTCAGGATCAGGTAGCAAAGTGCCTAGGTTGATCAGGATCAGGTGACAGGACAAAGTGCCTAGGTTGGCCAGGATCAGGTGGAAAAGTGCCTAGGTTAGTCAGGATAAGGTGACAGGACAAAGTGCCTAGGTTGGTGAGGATCAGGTGGAAAATGCCTATGTTGGTCAGGATCAGGTGGCAGGATAAAGTGCCGAGGTTGGTCAGGATCGGGTGGCAGGATAAAGTGCCGAGGTTGGTCAGGATCAGGTGGCAAAGTGCCGAG
>JAVGWX010000011.1:35208209-35373209 GCA_036924085.1 Ariolimax columbianus | reverse complement strand
TCTTCTTCCTCCTTTAATTATCGTTTCAAGTGTGGTCAACTGTCCAATTGCTCTCTCTGCCTGTGCCATCCATTGACACTAATCTCTTGAATCTTGATCCGATGATGCCTGAAACCTTATTGAGCAGTGGATGCCGCCTGTTTGGAGTCACCTGTGTGCAGACTTTGACCTTATCGATTTGTATCTGAATGTCATAGACATGTACCGCATCTTTAAGATCGGGGTATCTCTAGTACATTCTAGATATAGTCACATTCCTTATTGTTCTTCTTCTTCGCTCGTCTTCAGACCTCGACTTCAAAACTCTAACGAAGGCAGCAGTCGACTTGAGGCTCCATGCACTTCCGTACAGCTTCTCGTGGAAGGACACTGAAAGTTTCCAAAGGCTATTTCTGTTGTCGGTATACAGTGGGCAAGACTGCAAAATGTATTCCACCGTCATGGGGGCTGTGCCGCATGTACAAAGGTCCGTAGTGCCAATCTTGAACTTGTTGTATATACAAGCTTGTAGGACATCTCAGCCTGATGTGACCTGTGCGTAGCAGGAGAATGATCACCTGGTCTCGCCTGGAAAGTTGATGGCAGGCAAAGTTTTCTATGTGGCCAACGTGGTCTGTTTTCCATTTTACTCTGTACGTGGCCCGCATCGTATGTTGTTGCTGTATCACTCTGCTGCAGTGTTCCTAGAGAGTCTGCCCGCCTACTCGTTTCCTGGAATGTCGCAGTGGGCCGGTATCCACTGAACTACGCTTTTTATGAAACACTGGGACAGGCGTTCGAGCGAGTCTGCCAGAGCACCGAGTTCATTTTTGTGCTGGTTCTTGAGAGCCATTACTACTGAGAGGTCATCTGTGAGAATGACCGCTTACTTTTCTGCCTGCTCCTTATGGTCTATAAGGGTTTCAGCTGCTTGTCTCAGGGCACTGGCTTCGGCACTGAAGTTGCTGCAGCGTCTCCCAGTGGCAAATGTTGCTGAGTATACCGTACTTGACTGTTCAGTTTCATAATGACTCCTTGTTCCAGATACATTTTGTACTGTTCCCACTCTTCTTCTTCTTCGTTCATTCTCAATTTCCCGCTGCCAAGCCATAAAAACGGCTTTGCAAGTAGCATGATGTTGTCCGGAGAGCGAAATACGTTTTGTTGCTAGTTTATAGATTGACTGCGATATGTGCATCCTTTCGGTCCGGCACATCCGTCTTCGGCAGTATTCACACTGTAATCCAGTCCGTAATCAGCAACTGACAGTACCAACTGACGGTATAGTATTAAAAGCAGTTGAAAACCTCTTACAATGTCTGTAAAGTATGTAGTTAGTTACAGGTACACATAGCATTTGATCTGACAACTGTGTCTTAGAGTGGAAGTTCAGGAAAACGGTCCAAAATATGAAACAGTGGAGAGAGACTGTTGATTACATTTTAAAGAGGACATGTTAGAAAATGTAAAATACTGACTGCCTTACAATGCCCTGTGCAGTACGTGAACTACCTACTTCCCCTGTCCTGGTCACTAGATAAACTACCTACTTCCCCTGTCCTGGTCACTAGATAAACTACCTACTTCCCCTGTTCTCCTCACTACATTAACTACTTACTTCCTCTGTCCTGGGCACTACGTCAACTATTTACTCCCTCTGTCCTGGGCACTACGTCAACTGTTTACTCCCTCTGTCCTGGCACTACGTCAACTATTTACTCCCTCTGTCCTGTGCACTATGTCAACTGTTTACTCCCTCTGTCCTGGCACTACGTCAACTATTTACTCCCTCTGTCCTAGGCAATACGTCAACTGTTTACTCCCTCTGTCCTGGGCACTACGTCAACTATTTACTCCCTCTGTCCTGGGCACTACGTCAACTGTTTACTCCCTCTGTTCTGGGCAATACGTCAACTATTTACTCCCTCTGTCCTGGGCACTACTTCAACTGTTTACTCCATCTTTCCTGGGCACTACGTCAACTATTTACTCCCTCTGTCCTGGGCACTACGTCAACTGTTTACTCCATCTTTCCTGGGCACTACGTCAACTATTTACTCCCTCTGTCCTGGGCACTACGTCAACTATTTACTCCCTCTGTCCTGGGCACTACGTCAACTATTTACTCCCTCTGTCCTTGGAAATACGTCACACAACACGTTTCCAATGTTCATCTACGTCGTGCGAAAATTGGACTCTGGCAGCGGTTCTATAGCGAATAAAGTGTGCAATGGAGATGAGATGTCTGCGTCGAATCCTCGGCATTTCGTATCTAAACCACGCCACGAACAAGGCAGTTCGGGACACCGTTAAGAGAGAGAGATCGGTCAATAGAAAGACCTTTGAGTTTGGTAAAAGCATGCACGATCACATGGTATGGGCATGTTTCAAGATCGTCTAGTTTCACCAAGTCGGTCCTGCAAGGTACGGTGCATGGAAAGCGTAAGAGACGGAGGGAGAAAAAGAGATGGGAAGACAGCATAAGAGAGTGAGCGAGAAGGTCCATAGCTGGAACTAACGTCTCGGCTCAAGGCCGAGTAAAGCTGCGGGAACTGGTCCAACAATCTGCAGTATTGGTTCCCCAATGACCTTTCCAGTTACGAGACGATGAGGATGGTGATGATGGTGATGATGGTGATGATGGTGATGATGGTGATGATGATGATGACGGTGATGATGATGATGAATGTTCATCCGTGTTGACTACCTTGTCGTTTCCTCTCAACATATCATTCATATTGCATGTTTCCAGACGGCTTGGGCAGATCAGCAGGGGGTCCTGGCCTTTTGTTGCTCCAGTGCCATGTCACATCATCCCTGTTTCACCATCTCTTGATGATACGCCAGTCTGGAGTCCTGTTCCACAATCTCTTGATGATACACCAGTCTGGAGTCTGCTGAGCGATTTCCATGTCGTGTAACGCAAGTGGTGTCCAGCTCGATCATTGGGCCTTAGGAAAACTAACATGTTCAGCTAACATGTTAGTTCATTCCATTATTCGGTGCAGCGTTTTCCGAGGCAAGTCTGAAGGGGTTGTATTGGCTGAACGAACCATCGTCTACATCTTAGTCCTGTGCACTGCACCTGGTGTCTAAACACGAGTTTCCTTTGATCGTTTGCATGTTTCTCTCTTTCGTTTTCAGATGCGACATTTTTCAAACGAATGCCTGATCACCCAGTATTTGACAGGATAAATCGCATGGGAAGAATGAGATTAAAGAGAAACCAGTTCATATCAAAAACAAAAGAACTTGCAAGAGCAGACCAAATCATAAGCCAGGCAATGGTTAGAGATCTAAAACAAACATCCCACCATGGAAAAAAGCCAAGTCCTCTGAGATGGTAGAAACCATAGAGGGAATAGGGAAAAAGGGAACATACAGATTCAGAAGGGAAATTTATCACAGAAAAATATCTTAGGAGAGTATACCCACCAGAAACATAGATACACGTATATACAGATGGCTCATCTAACAAAGCCACATCCAATGGAAGTGGAGGGGTCTATTACAGACTAAGGAATGAAGAAGAAAAAACTCGAGTATTAACAACGGGAACATATTCCAATAATTTTCGTGCAGAAGCAGAGGCACTGAAGGCCGCAGCTGAGCTTGTAATCCTAGATAAAGATATCCAACAAGAAAACATAGTATTCCTGACTGATGCCGCGTCAGGATGTCCAGATTTCTTGTTATCGCCAGGTGGGAGACTTATGCTGTCGTTAGCTGTATCTTTCTGAGTGTGTCAGAGACACCGTCGATCCACGTGTCGAGATCGGCCCATTTGCAAGTGGACCGGAGACCTGCATATGATCTTGCTGCAGTCTGGTCATAAAGCATTCCTACTAAATGATCGAACCTTGTTGTCTTGTGGACGTCAATGTAGGCACTAACTGGGTTTGTCACCACTATCTGCCCCAACCTGGTAGCACTAACTGGGTTTGTCACCACTATCTACCCCAACCTGGTAGCACTAACTGGGTTTGTTACCACTATCTGCCCAACCTGGTAGCACTACCTGGGTTTGTCACCAAAATCTGCCCCAACCTGGTAGCACTAACTGGGTTTGTCACCACTATATGCCCCAACCTGGTAGCACTAACTGGGTTTGTCACCACTATCTGCCCCAACCTGGTAGCACTAACTGGGTTTGTCACCACTATCTGCCCAACCTGGTAGCACTAACTGGGTTTGTCACCACTATCTGCCCCAACCTGGTAGCACTAACTGGGTTTGTCACCACTATCTGCCCAAACCTGGTATTGCGGAGTGCAATTTCAACAACATGGTTTAATCCAAAAACAGGACGACAGTTTTAATATTTATTTATGAGTTCATGTACATGAGTTCGCGCATTCTCTTCTTGTTGTTTAATGCGCACAATGAGTATTTTTACTGTTTTGTGGGCCATGAAAAGGGCGCAAATTGGCGAGATGGAGAAGCTTTCCTCACTTCCTGTGCATGCTGATGAAGGTGGACCGAGGTCCTCCAGGCAGTTATGCTATTCATGGCTTCATATGTATGACATTCACCACTACGGGATCATGTCGATCCACATATCGACAGCTAGATTTCCTTGACAACAGCAAGTCTCAGGAGAACGCTACATGGAAAAGAGTTCATGGTCTGGTCAGTATATTGTGCCTGAACCTGACGAGATTCTGGTAGGTCAGTATATTGTGCCTGAACCTGACGAGATTCTGGTAGGTCAGTATATTGTGCCTGAACCTGACGAGATTCTGGTAGGTCAGTATATTGTGCCTGAACCCTGACGAGATTCTGGTCAGTATATTGTGCCTGAACCTGACGAGATTCTGGTAGGTCAGTATATTGTGCCTGACCCTGACGAGATTCTGGTCAGTGTTTTGTGGCTGAACCTGACGAGATTCTGGTAGGTCAGTATATTGTGCCTGAACCCTGACGAGATTCTGGTAGGTCAGTATATTGTGCCTGACCCTGACGAGATTCTGGTCAGTATATTGTGCCTGACCCAGACGAGATTCTGGTCAGTATATTGTGCCTGACCCTGATGAGATTCTGGTCAGTATATTGTGCCTGACCCTGATGAGATTCTGGTCAGTATATTGTGCCTGACCCTGACGAGATTCTGGTAGGTCAGTATATTGTGCTTGACCCTGACGAGATTATGGTAGGTCAGTATATTGTGCTTGACCCTGACGAGATTATGGTAGGTCAGTATATTGTGCCTGACCCTGACGAGATTCTGGTCAGTATGTTGTGCCTTACCGGACTAGCGTCTCAGTTCCCCATTCGCCTATTCTAACTTCGTTTCAAATGCTAACTACTTCATGCTACATAAGATAAATTGTGTGCTGTCCTCCATCTACCATAGCTAACTGGGTGCACATGAAAGCTCGGGTTTGCAGATACGATTAGATTTCCTTTAAAGGCAAACGCAGAAGAGACATTATGACACTGCTAAGTTTACACACCGCCAAGATACACGATACCAAAGGTAATATCTTGACGATGGGATTCTTCATTCCCAAACCGTGGGGTCGATTACACGAACAGCCAGTCTACAGCAGCTGCGCCGCTCTTGATTTGTGGGATGTATGTTGCTTGGATCGCATGGCACGTTAATAGATCAACAAGCAATAGTCTAGTCTTCTTTATCACAACATTCATTTCAATCTGGAAGTTTACTGCACATATAGAAAATAAACGCAACACTGTGCATAATCGTGTGTGTATGGTTTTTTTCGTGTGTGTCTGTGTGTGTGTGTCTGTGTATGTGTGTGCGTGTGTGTGTGTGCGCGTGTGTGTGTGTGTGTGTGCGTGCGTGCGTGCGCGTGTGTGTGTGTGTGTGTGTGTGTGCTGTTTCTCTGAGACAGTAAGTCCTTAACTTCTGCATACCCTATGTTTCATTCTTACCAACTGGTTGATCGGTCCTAAAACTGGTTGAAAGTTGAGAAAGCATATCTCTCCATTTGATCCTATCGTCTGGTTGATCAGTCCTAAGACTGGTTGTTAGGTTTTCCGGTCATGTCTCTCCATTTGACCCTATCCTCTGGTTGATCAGTCCTAAGACTGGTTGTAAGGTTGTCCGGTCATGTCTCTCCATTTGACCATATCCTCTGTAGCTTTCATTATTTTAGAATGGTTGTGTACTCTAATTAACTATGCATGCCTGATATGTAAAGATGAATCATGTTTGCCCCCTTCCTCTTTTTCCCTGGATCTTGCCCTCTAGTATCTTCTGTAGCAGACTTTCAAGTCACATAATGTGGTAGCCAACACGATCTTCGTAACTAATTTCAATGTTTGTCTTTGTGCGCCTGTCTCACGAGGATATTGTCTTTTTATCTTTTTTTCTGTTAAAATTCACTCAATCCATTCTGCATCAGCACTACATCAGCACTACATCAGCACTACATCAGCACTACATCAGCACTACATCAGCACTACATCAGCACTACATCAGCACTACATCAGCACTACATTTCAAACGCTTCAAAACGTGTTGCATCCTTCGCTGCTAGAGTCCATGTCTTAGCCCCAAATAGTTCAATTGGCAATAAGTGAATAGTGAATCAATTGGCAATAAGTGAATAGTGAATCGATTGGCAATAAGTGAATAGTGAATCAATTGGCAATTAGTGAATAGTGAATCAATTGGCAATAAGTGATTAATATGTTCCTGAGTTCCCTGTTCTTTGCGGTTAGCAATTTAGTTGTTTTCTTTATGAATACCTTTTTTTGCCAATGCAGTCATTGGCCTATTTTGCGTCTCATTGTGGGAATTTCCTGTTAAGGTTTGCCCTAAATGTTATCTTCTGTACTTTTCGATTATTCCTCAATTGACGATCATATTCTTTTGCCCTTTGTTGGTCTTTTGCCATCGTCTCTGTCTTAAATGTTATTATTTTCATGTCACATTCTTTGCCTGTGCTTTTCATTTGTAAAAGCATCCTTTGCAACGTTGCTACTGGTATTCCCACTCACTATGGCTTTATCATCTGCTAATGATGAGAGAGTTTCCAGGGTGGTAGTACCATCATGCACCTCGAGTTTGACCAGTCGCGCTGAATAGGTGCTTATGAAGGACACCGTGTGAACAGTAAGAGAGCTGAATGCGTGTTTTTTGTTCAGGACACTTTGTGGACGATGTATATTCTGAATTGTTACACAAATGTACAGATCGCCCAAGGACAAGAACTGAATGTGTGTTGTATGTTCAGGACACTGTGAATGATGAGTCTTCTGATTATATGTGAGCGTACAGGTGGGCTTGAATATGTAAAGTGATATGATTATATGTGAGTGCACAGATCGACTAAGAGATCTGATTATATGTGAGTGCACAGATCGACTAAGTAAGTGATCTGATCTTGAAGACAAGTTTGTGATTGTGGGTTGTGTGTGCAGATAGGAGAGTGCAGCAGTTATAATTCTGGGTATAATAGATTTTGGAGGAAACATCAAAAGCTAGTGCTTACAGCCTCCGAAGTAGTTAACTCTATATATATAATGATTATTTAGTTTAGAAGTTCTTTACTTGTTGTTGATATTGTGTAACGATTATTCTTGTAATAAATGATATTGTTTTGTTTTATGGTCAGGATAGTGTTTATTGTGTTGAAGTCGTGGTGTAGATATATGTTGTAACTCCTAAGATAAGTAAACTACTCAACTTTAAAACCCTAACGCTGCCACAGCCTTACAACAATTCCGAGCAACTTTTTAAATCCTTATCTCAGGATATGCGAAATAGAGACTTGATCTATTGTGTCAAGAACAAAAAAATGTCCACCTTTTCACCACATGGATCTAACAATAGCTTTTGCCACTGTAAGTCGTAACGGCCTCTGGAAGATCGTGGACACATTTGGATGTCCCAACGCATTTATTATAATGGTTCGTCAGTTCCATGAGGGCGTGTTAGCTCGAGTTCAAGATGATGAGGAATACTCTAAGCCCTTTGGGGGTACAAATGGAGTGAAGCAAAGATGCATCCTAGCCGCTATCCTTTTCAGCATGATGTTTGCTGCAATGTTGACTCATGCATTGAATGGCAGGGATGCTGGAGTCAAAGTCCGCTATCGCCCAGACGATGAGCTCTTCAATCTGAGGAGACTGCAGGCAAGAACAAGAGTACAAATTGACACCACATGTGAACTTCTCTTTGCTGATCACTGCGCTCTCAATGCCCATTGAGAGACTGAAATGCAATGTGCTGTTGACATGTTTGCAGCGGCTTGCGATAACTTTGGTTTCACCATTTCTACCATTAAGACTGAAGTACAATGTACTGTTGACATGTTTGCAGCGGCTTGCGATAACTTTGGTTTCACCATTTCTACCATTAAGACTGAAGTGCGGCACCAAGCAGCCCCAAGAACCGTGCACAGCCATCTATCGATATCAATGATCAGAAGTTAAAGTCAGCTTTCTATACATTGGCAGCACACTCTCCGGAGCAGTCTACATTATTGGTGGCAGCACGCTCTCCGGAGCAGTCTACATTAATGGGGGCAGCACGCTCTCCGGAGCAGTCCGCATTAATGGTGGCAGCACGCTCTCCGGAGCAGTCCGCATTAATGGTGGCAGCACGCTCTCCGGAGCAGTCTACATTAATGGTGGCAGCACGCTCTCCGGAGCAGTCCGCATTAACGGTGGCAGCACGCTCTCCGGAGCAGTCCGCATTAACGGTGGCAGCACGCTCTCCGGAGCAGTCCGCATTAACGGTGGCAGCACGCTCTCCGGAGCAGTCCGCATTAACGGTGGCAGCACGCTCTCCGGAGCAGTCCGCATTAACGGTGGCAGCACGCTCTCCGGAGCAGTCCGCATTAACGGTGGCAGCACGCTCTCCGGAGCAGTCCGCATTAACGGTGGCAGCACGCTCTCCGGAGCAGTCCGCATTAATGGTGGCAGCACGCTCTCCGGAGCAGTCCGCATTAATGGTGGCAGCACGCTCTCCGGAGCAGTCCGCATTAATGGTGGCAGCACGCTCTCCGGAGCAGTCCGCATTAATGGTGGCAGCACGCTCTCCGGAGCAGTCCGCATTAACGGTGGCAGCACGCTCTCCGGAGCAGTCCGCATTAACGGTGGCAGCACGCTCTCCGGAGCAGTCCGCATTAACGGTGGCAGCACGCTCTCCGGAGCAGTCCGCATTAACGGTGGCAGCACGCTCTCCGGAGCAGTCCGCATTAACGGTGGCAGCACGCTCTCCGGAGCAGTCCGCATTAACGGTGGCAGCACGCTCTCCGGAGCAGTCCGCATTAACGGTGGCAGCACGCTCTCCGGAGCAGTCCGCATTAACGGTGGCAGCACGCTCTCCGGAGCAGTCCGCATTAACGGTGGCAGCACGCTCTCCGGAGCAGTCCGCATTAACGGTGGCAGCACGCTCTCCGGAGCAGTCCGCATTAATGGTGGCAGCACGCTCTCCGGAGCAGTCCGCATTAATGGTGGCAGCACGCTCTCCGGAGCAGTCCGCATTAATGGTGGCAGCACGCTCTCCGGAGCAGTCCGCATTAATGGTGGCAGCACGCTCTCCGGAGCAGTCCGCATTATGGTGGCAGCACGCTCTCCGGAGCAGTCCGCATTAATGGTGGCAGCACGCTCTCCGGAGCAGTCCGCATTAATGGTGGCAGCACGCTCTCCGGAGCAGTCCGCATTAATGGTGGCAGCACGCTCTCCGGAGCAGTCCGCATTAATGGTGGCAGCACGCTCTCCGGAGCAGTCCGCATTAATGGTGGCAGCACGCTCTCCGGAGCAGTCCGCATTAATGGTGGCAGCACGCTCTCCGGAGCAGTCCGCATTAACGGTGGCCGCACGCTCTCAGGAGCAGTCCGCATTAATGGTGAAGTAAACTCAAGAATTGCAAAAGCAGGTGTAACATTTCGAAAACTAAGATCCTCAGTTTGGAGCCGGATAGGAATTAAGCTTATAACCAATTTGAAGACTTATGCTGCTTATACCAACTCTTCTGTACGTCTGTGAAACCTGGACTGTGTACAGTCGACATGCGAAGAAACGTTAGCATTTTCACCTGGGCTTCCTAAAAAAACTGCTGGACATAAAATGTCAAGATAAGATCACAGATGTAGAAGATTCTTTCGCGAGCTGGCATGACAGGCATCCACACAACTCTGTGCAAATCGCAGCTTAGATGGACTGGCCGTGTTATCCGCATATCAGATAAGCGGCTTCCAAAGGATATTCTATGGTGAGCTTGAGTAAGGCAAGCGTGCTCACGGTGATCAAATAAAACCTTACAAAGACACTCTGAAAGCCTCACTGAAGAACTGTGACATTAACCCTGATGGCTAGGAGAACATTGCTGCTGATCGTCTGCCTGGCGTAGTCAGATCTCCTCCGTCAAGACACGTATGGAGCAGGCAACAATCAAGGAAGCTGCGCGAAGACAAGACACGCGAAATGCAAGAAACGAGTTGACTCCATCTGACGCTCCGACAGTATTTCTCTGACCTAAGTGTGACAGACACTTTAAGGGGCTCGGATTGGTTTGATCAGCAACCTCCAACCCCACTCAGGATAGGAGGATGACAAAGGGGTCCTCTTCGATTGGTTTGATCAGCCACCTCCAACCCCACTCAGGATAGGAGGATGACAAAGGGGTCCTCTTCGATTGGTTTGATCAGCAACCTCCAACCCCACTCAGGATAGGAGGATGACAAAGGGGTCCTCTTCGATTGGTTTGATCAGCAACCTCCAACCCCACTCAGGATAGGAGGATGACAAAGGGGTCCTCTTCGATTGGTTTGATCAGCAACCTCCAACCCCACTCAGGATAGGAGGATGACAAAGGGGTCCTCTTCGATTGGTTTGATCAGCAACCTCCAACCCCACTCAGGATAGGAGGATGACAAAGGGGTCCTCTTCGATTGGTTTGATCAGCAACCTCCAACCCCACTCAGGATAGGAGGATGACAAAGGGGTCCTCTTCGATTGGTTTGATCAGCCACCTCCAACCCCACTCCAGGATTAGAGGATGACAAAGGGGTCCTCTTCGATTGGTTTGATCAGCAACCTCCAACCCCACTCAGGATAGGAGGATGACAAAGGGGTCCTCTTCAGAAATGATGAACAAACAACAACATTTATATCTATACACATACATACATTAAATCGAGGCTCTTTGATAACAAACGATGGGGAATGTGCAAGGGAAATCAGGAGACAATTGTCCATAGCGATGCAGACACTGAAGTGTATGCAAAATATGTGGCACAAATACGAACAAAGAATTACATTTTAAAATCCTCAGAATGTGTGTATTGCCGGTGGATAGTGCAGTATACAGATGCGAGACATGGACAATCACACAAATATTAAGGAAGGAGATCGGGGCTTTCGATGCAACATACTAGAGGAGAATCCTGAAAATGCCTTGGGGTAAAGAAAATAACAAATAAAGCCATCCTGCAAGATCTGAGTGTTGACGAGAACTGGCTTATAAACCACGTGATGTCTCGGAAACTGAGGGTTTTCCGCCACACCAAGTGCCATGACGGACTGGATAAAAGCGGTTCTGTAGGGCATTGTTCCAGAAAGACGAGGCAGATGTCGACCAAGACGTAGATGGATACAGGACACCAAGGACACCCTAAACATGAACATGGAACAGACGAGTAGACTGACTGCTGGTCGAGATTCCTATCGAATGGCTGTGATGAGAGAGGTTCTGCCTAGGACATGCTACATGATGATAATGATATACACACATCTACATACACACACACACACACACACACACATCTACATACACACACACATATATATATATATATATATATATGTGTGTGTATGTAGATGTGTGTGTGTGTGTATAAATGTGTGTGTTTCAAGGCTTATGTTGCTTAAACCAACTCTTCTGTACGCATGTGAAACCTGGACTGTGTACAGTCGACATGCTAAGAAACTTGACCATTTTCATCTGGGCTGCCTAAGTAAACTGCTGAACATAAAATGCACAAACACACATTGCTATACACACAATTATAATAATAAATCAAATCAAATGAATGACTGACTGACTGAGCAAGAAATAAAAACAGAACAATGTACGCCCACCGAATTCACGTGCAACTAATAAAAAGAATGTGTTCTTGTAACATACTTGTGACAGAAACACGCGCGAACAAACTTCCGTTTATCTTTGGTGTACGAGTATGCTTATCTGCAGTGACGCTTCCAGTATTTTCCATTCATCATAGTCGCGTGCGACTCGGTGTCGTCCATATTGAATTACGCGTGTTGCCTGGCGCCGATTACTTGCGACTGCTGCTAGCTATGACCGTGTTAAAGATTACATGAATCTCTCCCAACCTTATTCAAAGACGAAACACAATACGCCATCGTTTGTTCTACTTAACTAAACCGTCTTCCTTGGTTACATGAAAAATGAATGTTTTTCTTTTTCTTCAGTTTATGCGACACGTGGTCTATAGATAAAACTCAGAGCTTATTTACAGTGGCGTGACTACAACTTAAGGTCTCTCCGGGCATAAAAACCGGCCAATAGTGTATAGAAAAGAGAAGAATTCGAAGGGACATATACATGTTTGTAAGATAATCAACGGAATGGTTAAATTAGACTATAACAAGTTGTTTTTTTCCCTCAAAATACACCTGCCTACAGGAACAACCGGGCACATACACAGATTAATTATAGAAAGTTCCATATCAGATACTAAGAAATATTTTTTTAGCCGGAGAGTGGTGAAGGTTTGGAATACATTGCCACAGAAAATAATAGAGGCATGGTCAATTAATGCATTCATTAATAGATTGGATGCGGAAAAGCATTTTTAGATCAAGTGAATGTAAAAGATACTGGTTGCATACAGACTCTACAGTCTTCTAAACCAGTATAAAGACGTTAAGTTAAGCTATAAATAAACTGAAGAATTCTTAATAGGGTAGGAGAGACAGACTTATGGGTCTGTTGAAGTACAATATCATTTACACTTATGTTGAGTGGCCCAGGTGTTCAACTGATCCGCGTTAATTTACAAAATGTATGTCGCCTAAATTCAAATGTTGTATTTGGAACAGGTTGTAGCACGGGAGTTTATATCATCTTGCAGTTTATTTTCATCATCGCACAACATTTACTGATTTTCTGCAAAGGGTTCGGGATCAAAATGCTGAGCAGCACATGAGCTGCAGTGGTCAGCGACCCATAGCTGACTGCTAGCGTCAGGGCCAGAGAAACAGAGTTCCCAAGACCCTTCTACACCTCCACGCGGTGATCCTGGATAACAGGCTGAAACAGGGCAGACTGGCTAAGGAAAAGGGATCGAAGAGGGAATGCTAACCCGGTACTAAAAAAATGCTTGCTGAAGTCGGATGTGTTGGACCGAAAGGTGCAAATATCGCAGTCAAGCTGTAAACTACGACACAACGCTTTCCGTTTTCTGTACTACAGTCTGCTGCTTAAGCCCTTTCAGGATTTGGTAGTGGGAGATTGAGAACGAACGAAGAAGAAGAAGAAGAAGAAGAAGAAGAAGGAGAAGAAGGAGAAGAAGAAGAAGAAGAAGAAGAAGAAGAAGAAGAAGAAGAAGAAGAAGAAGAATTGGGTTCTGCTTCTCGTCATCATCATCACCAAGTGCCATGTCGACATCACGGTTCTCCACTTTCGCTTACCACGCGTGTCGTCCATCTGTTCCGTCGGTGACCGCCTTCCATGTCATGTCTTCAAGTTGTCCAACATCTTCTCTTATTGCTTCCCTCTGTCCCCCTGTCCCACTTCACTGCATGCCTGCCCGTTGTCACCGTGTATTCCAGCCAGCCTCTTCTCATGACTTTCCCGAAAAAAATGTCCTCATTTTTGCCATATGTTGTCTTTGTGCCTGTGCCTCCTCAAGAACCACTTTGTTATCTCTCTTTGTGTCTATGCCTCCTCAAGAACCACTTTGTTAGCTCTCTTTGTGTCTATGCCTCCTCAAGAACCACTCTGTTAGCTCTCTTTGTGTCTATGCCTCCTCAAGAACCACTTTGTTAGCTCTCTTTGTGTCTATGCCTCCTCAAGAACCAGGTTGTTAGCTCTCTTTGTGTCTATGCCTCCTCAAGAACCAGGTTGTTAGCTGTCTTTGTACCTGTGCCTCCTCAAGAACCAGGTTGTTAGCTCTATTTCAAGTTCAAGGAATTCTCTACATTATTCTGTAAAATCACATTTCCGTTGCCCCCAATCGTCTCTGCTTACATGCTGATTGTCCGTGATTCTCTGCCGTATGTCAGTATTGGGTCCACGCAGCATCCAAGAACGATCTTCCTTAATTCCAGTAGTACTGTTTTGTTATCCGCAATTCCCCTTTTACTCGGGAAGACTGATCCTGCCCGGGCTATTCCGTTCTTTACTTCATATATGCATCTCCCATCAGATCGTATGTGGGTGCCCAGGTATCGATATGTGTGCTTGTCTTAGTCCGATCTCGTTCAGCTTTCTGCGACATTTAGGAAATTGCTGTTTCTTAGTTTCTGTTATGAGTTCTAATTTCTTTTGGCATCTATTTTTGTTTTATGTTCTAATTTTGCTGTTTCAATTTGACTGTTATTGATCCATGTAGCTGTTGAGAATACTAGAAAGGTTGAACAAGGCAGTGAATAACAAGATAAGGGATGAGCAGGTGGGCTTCAGACAGAATCGATCATGCATTGACCAGGTAGCCACATTGCGGATAATGGTGGAGAATAAATTGGAATGGAATTCTAGTTTGTATATCAATTTCGTTGATTATGAAAAGGCTTTCGACAGTTTGGACAGAGATATACTCTGGAAACAACTGAGGCACTATGAAATTCCACGAAAGCTCACAAACATAATTACACAGACGTATGAAAGTATGCAACGTAGAGTTATACACGAAGGACAACTCACAGAGCCATTCAAAATTAAATCAGGGGTACCGCAGGGTTGCCTACTGTCGCCTGTCTTGTTCATCCTGGCAGTGAACTGAATTATGAAAGTAACAACAAATGAAAGAAATGGAATCCATTGGACCTTGAATAAACAGCTGGAGGACCTGGATTTTGTGAATGATATAGCCCTTCTGTCCCACAGCTAAAGCCAAATGTAAAGGAAATTGGATAGACTGAATTATACCTCTAAACATCTCGGTTTGAAGATCCGTGAGGAAAAGGAAAAAATAATTATGGTCAATGCAGCAAACACAGAACCAATCAGGCTGAGAGAAACGCCACTGGAAGAGGTAGAGGTATGTACATACCATGGCAGTATCATCAACAAGGGAGGCGAGACAGACGAGGATTTAAAAACAAGGATGCAAAAAGCAAGAGTTGCATTCAGCATGGTGAAACCAATATGGAAGCTAGGAAAGAAGAAGGAAGACAAAAATAAGGATTTTCAATTCAAATGTGAAGCCAGTTCTGCTGTATGGAACGGAAACCTGGAGGATGACCAAAGGCAATGACAGGAGACTGCAGGGTTTTGCCAACAGGTGCCTGAGAAAGATTCTTGGTATAAAATGGTTTGACAAAGTTACAAACGACAGACTGTAGGAGAGAGCGGGATAAGGTAAATTGGAACAGGAAATCTTAAGAAGATAGTGGGGCTAGATGGGTCATACATTAAGAAAGCACCAGGCCAGTATCACTGTCATGTCTCTGTCATGAAACCCCCAGGGAAGGAGAGGTATATGCAGACCAATGAATACATGGAGACGAGATCTGGCGGTGGCAGTAAAGAAAAAAGGAAAAAGCTGGAAGGAAGTGGAACAAATTGTACACGACAGAGCTGTTTGGCGAGGCTTGATTGATGGCCTATGTACCCCTGGGTGATAGAAGGCGAAAAAGAGCTGTTGAGATGTTGAACAGCAAAGGAGATAAGCCCACTTCTGCCTCACTATTATATACTATACATTATATATATATATATTAGGGCGATTTGGACAGTTTTACGCTCAGCGCCATAACTATGACAACAGTGCTCAAAGCCCCGTGACACCTATGTGAACATAATCTCTAATGAAGTGACAATAGGGGCAGACAATAAACACATCTACCATCAACACATATGTCATACCACATCTACCATCTACACATATACCTTCAACACATATGTCATACCACATCTACCATCAACCCATCTGTCAGAACACATCTACCATCAACCCATCTGTCAGAACACATCTACCATCAACACATCTACCATCAACCCATCTACCATCAGCACACCTACCATCAGCACACCTACCATCAACACATCTTCCATTAACCCATCTACCATCAACCCATCTGTCAGAACACATCTACCATCAACACATCTACCATCAACCCATCTACCATCAGCACACCTACCATCAGCACACCTACCATCAGCACACCTACCATCAACACATCTTCCATTAACCCATCTACCATCAACCCATCTGTCAGAACACATCTACCATCAACACATCTACCATCAACCCATCTACCATCAGCACACCTACCATCAGCACACCTACCATCAGCACACCTACCATCAACACATCTTCCATTAACCCATCTACCATCAACCCATCTGTCAGAACACATCTACCATCAACACATCTACCATTAACCTATCTACCATCAACCCATCTACCATCAACCCATCTACCATCAACCCATCTACCATCAGCACACCTACCATCAACACATCTTCCATTAACCCATCTACCATCAACCCATCTGTCAGAACACATCTACCATCAACACATCTACCATCAACCCATCTACCATCAGCACACCTACCATCAGCACACCTACCATCAACACATCTTCCATTAACCCATCTTCCATCAACACACCTACCATCAACACACCTACCATCAACACACCTCCCATCAGCACATCTGTCACACATAATGGCCTCCCTGTGACGGCGCACATAAAACCATAACCAAATATAATAGCCTGATATAATAAATTTCAACGCCTAATCCTTCCTGTCAGTCAGTCGCGTGCCATGTAAGAAACACCGCTCAGGTGCGACAAAGACACGAATGTAACAGTAAACCCAATGGCTTAAATCAAAGGAATGCGTCTTTGATCTTTACCTGAAACACTCGGCAGACGACAGCACGCGGGCAGTTGAATTTTTAATGTCCTGACCTCGGTGTCAGTTTATTCATTTCATACAAAGTCATACACCGTTTTTTTAAATTTCTGTTCCTCTTTGGCAGGATTATCAATTCTTATTTATATCATTTTAATACGACATTTCAAAACTCAAAAATTTCTGCCTGAAAGGAAACCATATCTGAACGATAGGACAGAAATACCTCTACTTTGTCCGTGTGAACATTGTTGCCCTTTATTATGGCGTTATGTACAGTATTGCCCTTTATTATATCGCTGTACACATTGTTGCCTTTTATTATGTCATTATGTACATTGTTGCCCTTCATTATATCTGTGTACACATTGTTGCCCTTTATTATAGCTTTGTACACATTTTTGCCCTTTATTATATCGCTGTACACATTGTTGCCTTTTATTATGTCATCATGTACATTGTTGCCCTTCATTATATCTTTGTACACATTGTTACCCTTTATTCTGTCGTTGTGTATATTGTTGCCATTATTATATAGGTATGTACATTGTTGCCCTTTATTACGTCATGCACATTGTTGCCCGTTATTCTATCGTGTATAGTGTTGCCCTTTATTCTGTCGTGTACATTATTGCCCTTTATTATGTCGTGTATATTATTGCCCTTTATTATGTCGTGTACATTGTTGCCCTTTATTATGTCGTTATATACGTTGTTGCCCTTTATTATATCGATGCACACATTGTTGCCCTTTATTCTGTTGTTGTGTATATTGTTGCCTTTATTATATATGTGTGTACATTGTTGCTCTTTATTACGTCGTGTATATTGTTGCCCTTTATTGTGTCGTGTACATTGTTGCCCTTTATTCTGTCGTTGTGTTCATTGCTGACCTTCATTTTGTCGTGAACATTGTTGCCCTTTATTATGTTGTTGTGTACAGTGTTGCCTTTTGGTTTGTCATTGTGTACACTGTTGCCTGTTATTCTGTAAATTGTGAACATTCTTGTCTTTCGTTAAAGTTTGTCACAAACACCAGCTTCCTGTGGCAAGGCTATACCAGCACTTGCTAAGTCTACCAACTTTGGCTTACCAACAATCGTTGACAGTGCTAATGACAGAGACGACAGGTGAGCCTCCAGCGAAACGGACTTCCTCTGATGGAATTATGAAGTTACATTAGAGGAGCAGCAATAACTTTCTTTTACGGCTGGTACTGTCGGGGCTCAGGGTGGGCAAAGAAGAGCGGAAGTAGAGAGGTATTCTAACCTTGATAAGTAATATCAACAACAAAAACCAAGGTGCACAAAGAAGGTCCAGAATACCAAATAATCTATCTCAAACAGAACGCTTCGGAGCTGGACCTACTCCAAATCTACTGCTACCACTGAACATATAATGAACAGGAAAAAACATGGGCACCGAGAAGAAGAAGAAGAAGAAGAAGAAGTAGAAGAAGAAGAAGAAGAAGAAGAAAACAAAGAAGAAGAAGAAGAAGAAGAAGAAGAGAACAAAGAAGAAGAAGTAGAAGAAGAAGAAGAAGAAAAAGAAGAAGTAGAAGAAGAAGAAGAAGAAGAAGAAGAAGAGAACAAAGAAGAAGAAGAAGAAGAAGAAGAAGAAGAGAACAAAGAAGAAGAAGAAGAAGAAGAAAAAGAAGTAGAAGAACAAGCAGAAGAAGAAGAAAAAGAACAACAAGAAGAAAATTAATAAAGCAGTTACCGCACAGATAAAGATAGCCCAAGTATACCGTACAATGAATACAGGAGCAAAGTGTACAGTCACAATAATTACAGGAACAAAGTCACAATGGATACATGAATAAAGTGTACAATCACAATGGATACAGGAACAAAGTGTACAGTCACAATGGATACAGGAACAAAGTGTACAGTACAATGGAGGCAGGAACAAAGTGTACAGTCACAATGGATACATGAATAAAATGTACAATCACAATGGATATAGGAACAAAGTGTACAGTACAATGGATACAGGAACAGAGTGTACAGTACAATGGATACAGGAACAAAGTGTACAGTACAATGGATACATGAACAAAGTGTACAGTACAATGGATACATGAACAAAGTGTACAGTACAATGGATACAGGAACAGAGTGTACAGTCACAATGGATACAGGAACAGAGTGTACAGTCACAATGGATACAGGAACAGAGTGTACAGTCACAATGGATACAGGAACAGAGTGTACAGTACAATGGATACAGGAACAAAGTGTACAGTACAATGGATACATGAACAAAGTGTACAGTACAATGGATACAGGAACAGAGTGTACAGTACAATGGATACAGGAACAAAGTGTACAGTCACAATGGATACAGGAACAAAGTGTACAGTACAATGGATACAGGAACAAAGTGTACAATCACAATGGATACATGAGCAAAGTGTACAGTACAATGCGTACTGGAACAAGGTAAACAAGTCTCCATGCTGCGGTAGCTTGATGTGTTCTTGTCATTTGTTCATGGTAAGGTTATCAAATGTATACGTTACAGTTGCTCTTACATTCACACATTCTCACTTTACGTCCTCTGATACGTGTTGGAAGAAATGGGTACTCTTTTCATGGCAGGTCGTAGGTATATACTTCTTCTTCTTCTTCTTCGTACGCAGTCAGACAGTAACCATTATTTTTTCGAAAAAAGCGGCGTTCGTCCTGAGGCTGTCGCCACTGCCATAGAGCTTGTCTTGCAGTTCCACTGGTGATGGCCACATCTGCTCTCTCTGATCCTCGTATGTCGGGCAGTTCTGCAGCAGATGTTCAGCGGTCATTTTACCAGTACCGCACGGGCATTCGTCGGTACCACCTATCTTCAATTTGTTGAATAGGTGGTACCTCAGTCTATTGTGGCCAGTGCGAAGTCTGAAGACAACGACCTGCTCTCTTCGGTTCAACTGGTAATAGGCATCGTTTTTGGTGTAACCAGTATGTTCGGTTTCCCATTTGGTCATGTATCTGGCTTTGATAAGCCGTTTTGACTCTTCGTACGTCATACTAGTATCTGTTTGTGGTAGTCTTGCAACTTCTTTTGCCAGTCTGTCTGCCTCCTCGTTGCCTTGGATGTTGCAGTGTGATGGGACCCACTGTACCACTACCCTTTTTGGTGCGGACTGCTGGCACAGTTTGCAGAGTGCTGCTCTTAAGTCATTAAGCTCAGTGTTTTTCTGGCTTTTTAGCGCTGTGACTACGGCGAGAGCATCTGTAAGCAGGACTATATGGCTTTCATTTTCATTGTGTGTCATCATTTCTTCCACTGTCGCCCTCAGTGCCTCTGCCTCCGCTCTGAAATTGCTTGTGTACTTACCAGTAGCGAATGACAGTGTTATTTTTCTGCCATTTGGTAGGTTCAGGAATGCTCCTGCCCCTCCGTTCTGTGTAGTGTTTGTTACAGAACCGTCGGTGTATGCATGGGTCCAGTCCATGCTTGGGTAGCTTTTCGATATGAAGCTTAGGGTAGTATATCTCCTTTCTTTTTCAGTCTGGCAGTTTTTGTTTCAAATACCTGGTATATTTTCTACCACCTCTGGAAATATATCCTGCCTCCAGGTAGGTTTTCGAACAGTAGTGATGGGTTTTGGTGTTGTTGGTGCGTTTATGGGATCTTCGTGCATCTTTGCTTTGGCTATTTCTGCAAAGTTTCTCCGCTTTAGTTTCCCATTTCCCAAATTGTTTAGTCTCTGGTGCATTGGATGGTCAGTCAGTCTTCGGAGTTTCTCTGACTGCAGCTGGGCTCTGAAGTCTCTTCTATCGGTCATGGATTGCAGTTTTGTAATCTTTTCAAGTTCTACAATTGGCGTTGACTTCATGCCTCCTGTTATAATTCTCATGGCTTGGTTTTGAAGTTTGCGTAGGTATATACATATATATATATATATATATATATATATATATATATATATATATATATATATATATATATATATATATATCGCTCTCTCTCTGTCTGTCTGTCTGCCTGCCTGCCTATCTCTGTGTGTGTGTGTGCATGTATATATATATATGTGTGTGTGTGTGTGTGCATGTATATATATGTGTGTGTGTGTGTGTGTGTGTGTGTGCGTGCGTGCGTGCGTGCGTGTGTGTGTGAGAGAGAGAGAGAGAGAGAGAGAGAGTGAGTTTTAGTTCATTATGGATGCCGCCACACCACAGATTTGCCTGACATTCACACTAGTCGGCGACTTACACTTGTGTTCAAGAAAACGTGTTGTTGTTTTCCATTTGGACTGGTTAATTCGTTAAGTTTTTTTTTGTTTTGTTTTTTTGCTGATTTCTTCCGTCCGATTATCCTGGTCTAGACATCGGCACTACACTTAAACCTTTGACGTATTTCACGGTCTAGTACAGGCGCTTCAACTTCACGAGATTGGCGCCATTCGCCTTAGCTGCAAACGTCAGTTTTTGGTATGTGAAATTTAGAACCGGCTAAAATGAACTGAACACAGCCAGTGAGAGATGTTCAACTCACTCTTACGCTGAGTAATGTCGCTATGAGCTATTGTGGCTATGTAAAAAGCACAATATACAACGTTATTTGTCATCCCCCTGTACCAGAGTGTTTCCAGACGACGCGGGTTTGTCGGAGGCAACAGGTCTACCAATCTACCACCACTAATTGTTCTAGGTCTGGACACATGGCCTGCAACTTACGTCATGTTACGTATGTTTACCACAACTCCCACTTGCGCAGTTCGAGACAAAGCGTACGTGGTACGTTTTGGTTACTCAAATTCTGAAGGGACTGAGTTCAGCAGCACTGACTCAAATCCCACGAAAAATAAAGAAACAAATGATGGTTGTCTAAGCTCTTTCTACCTCCTTCCCAACTGTTACATGTTAAAACATGTCTAAGCTCCTACCTATATATTGTCTCTACATCTAAGATCTGTTACACCCGCTACCCTGCCTTGCAAAATACCTGTTTACGGGAAAGACTTCGGGAGTAAACCCTGAGGAAAAAAATCTGCATCCTGTGATATCTCCAGTCGTCTCGATAAATATCTTGCCACTGCCCAAGGGTAGCTCAGAACCAGAGAGTGAGGTTGGTAAAAACGCAGTTACTTGCTCACTTTAATCCAAATCACTGCGCAAGTCACCCATTTCAGCGGATACAGCAAGAGAAAAGACTGTCCAACGTCTTCAACAATTGTGATAGATGAACATCATGTATGTAGTTCTACATGTCTGTCGAAGACAACAGTGAAGAACTGGACAACGATGTTTAAAGAAAGACGTAAGTTAACGCAACAATTTGCGCCTGACCTGGTCTCAGAAGATCTTTCGTTAAATCACATCCTTCTTTAAACATCGTTGTCCAGTTCTCCACTGTTGTCTTCGACACACCTTTGTCACCATATACTGCCTGCATTATGCGGTTAATGTCAACTGGTCAAGATCCTTCCGCTGTTTGAAACCGAATTACCATTCGCTGATCAACTCTGGACGGATTCCATATCATACCCACCATGTTTTCAACGGTCTGTTGAGAAAACTATGAGATGGAGGATAATGAAATTTTGCAAACTTGACTGTTAGTATGTGCTGTTTACACCAGAAGTAAAGTCATCATGCGTAACGTACGTATGTTCACTTGTTGCATGTTGCAGTTTGGTCCGGTTTTATTAGAACGTATATATATATATATATATATATATATATATATATATATATATATAATATCGTGTGTATATATATATATATATATATATATATATATATATATATATATATATATCGTTAATATATATATATATATATATATATATATATATATATATCGTATATATATACATATATATGTTTAGGCATCTGACAATAGCGTTGTGGTGATCCTATAGTCCGTCTTTTAATTCATAAACAAGTTCCGAAGCAAGTTTCTACAAAACTGCTTGTTATATCCAATTGATTTTTCGCATGCAACCTTAGAATATCCATGACGTTAAGTAAATATTTATTTCTTTAAGAAATTTGATGAATTTTGAAAAATGTATTCATTGGGCTATATTAATAGCAACCTCACTGAATTGGAGATAATTTTAACATGTTTACAGTACACATTTGTGCTGTTTTAAAAATTGATGTTTTGATATTCAAATTCTATGAGTGAAAACAAGTTCTTGATTATCTCGTGCGCCGAATAGACACTTTGCCGAGTGCAGAAAAACAACCAAGGTCATTCATACGAAACTGTCATTCAGATATTGGCATATCACGATATTATAGTTTGTGTGGTTGTGATTGTGAGGTATAGTTGCTTTTTTCAAAATTTACATTGTTATCAATTTCAAAATGAGTTTGAAGTGTACATTTATAACAATGCAGATAACTACCGTTTTGCTATACAGGTTTTTCCGAGGGGAATTTAATTAAGATGGGTCATTTATGTTGCGATATTCATGGCCCAGAGAAACGAACGCAATTGGCGCGTAGTCTGGAAAGATCATCCTTTTACCTTTGGATTGGACAGGACTCAGAGTGCACTCATATCAGGCAAAGTTTAAGAGGACGTCGTGGGCTAGTGGTTAAGTGACACGGCTCACCACGCGAAGGTGCTGGGTTCACTCCTTATCACAGCACCGGTTGCTTACCCAGGGAAACAAACTGTTAGAAAAGGCAGTAGGAAGCAGACCCTTGCATAAAATCCTTGCCAAAGTCTGATGCACTGGACCGACAGGCGCAAAATTAAAAACTTAGTGCAACGCACACCAGCTTAGGGAATAAAGAAATAAGGCGAACGCAAAAAAAAGAATGTCAAGCAAGGAAGGAAAAGGAAATTTGACGATTTCGACAGAGAAGTCATAAAACGGGAGATTTTCAAAACTATTTCAGTTCATCCCGTAACCCATCAGGTCGTTGGGGCACACATGAAGACTATTTCAGTTCAGTTCATCCCGTAACCCATCAGGTCGTTGGGGCACACATGAAGACTATTTACGAAAAATCAATGTGTTACTCTAAACTAATATTTGAAACTTTTTTACTTGGAAACTAAAATTAACATTGCAATCCACAGCAGTATTGACATTTCCAAAAGTACTCTTTGGAAAATTGAAAGAGCCGCCGCAGATACATTCAGGAAAACTTTAGGTGGCACTAATATTATATGTGGAAAGCCATATTTGATTCCTGCCAGAAGCAAATACCTGAGACAGATACATCAATGGCATAGGCAAGGCTAAGTTATTGTATACTTTGACGAACCATGGGTCAATGCTCACCACACCTATGGTAAACAATGGCAATCAGTTGACAGTGAACAGAAAAGACAAATTCCAAGCAGCAAATGGCAACGCATTATTACTAACGTATCCCGGAAGCAGTGAAAAAGGACTTGTCCGTGACGCTGAACTTGTTTTCAAATTTAAAAAAGTACCGACAGTAGAGACTACCACGCTGAAATGAATTAACAAATGTTCAGGCACTGGATGACGAATATCTGCATCCAATTCTGGATAGATCGCCATGCCTAGTAATGGATAATGCATCCTATCAAAATGCAGTATCAAAGGAAGACAAGAGTACCAACTGCATCAAATACAAAAGCTCAAATTAGAGCATGGCTAGCTAAAAAAAAAAGGAATTTCATCAACACGAATTTGAAGCCCATGTTGTTGCAGCTTGTGAGGAAGACAGACAAAGGTGTACCATATTTACAAAATCATTGAAGAGTACGGTCACACTTCTATACGACTACCTGCATATCATGAGCATCTAAACCCTAAAGAGCTTGTGTGGGCTAAATTCAAAGGTTGCCGAAAAGAACAGGACATTTAAAATGTGTGATGTTGAAATGCCGACACGTGAGTACCTTTCAATTATAGACATTCAGTTCTGGAAGAAATGTGTTGAACATGTGCTTCGAGAAGAAAAACAGTACTGGCAACGAGATTGATTACAATTTGTCCAGCCAGTAACAATTAAGAACCTCTTTAAATCGACAGATTCGGAATTATTAATCTTCGGTTGACATACTGAATAGTAGACTTGGATGAATTAGCGTATGTTTATAAAAACAATTAAGCGTACATACAATGATAAGAAATACATTGTTGCATATTGGTGTCATGTTGACGATTGTACATAAAGGGCAACACAAACAATCAATTGATCTAGCAAGACTTTAAGAAGATACGCCAAATGAACAAAATGCGACGAGAAATTAAAAATCTTCAATTGAATGTCATTTCTTTGCAATGGTTCTAAAAGATCAAAAGAATTCGCCGATATGCAAATGTCTTAACATCTAAGGACTAAATAATATCAATTTTTTAACGATCGTGGATATTCTAAGGCTGCATGCAAAAAATTAATTTAAATCTGACATGCAGTTTAGTAGAAAATTGCTTCGGACTTTGTTTATGAATTAAAAGACGGACTTTAGTTTTCTCCACCATCGGCAATACCTCCCCAGTACTTTTTAGGCCCCAGAGAATAAGTAGGTGGCCCTAATCTCCTTTGCTTGATCTGTTACACCTATGTACTTGCTCACACAATTTTTAGCTACTTATGGAACGCACCGAAGGCAGACATAACTGATCAAACCCCGTGCGCTTTGGATTTGAAGCTAAACAGATCTAGTAAAACACGGGGAAAATGGGCGTTGTCGGTAAATGGTAATCATTTCAAAAGACTGGTTTCATTAGGAGCGCTGGTTGTTGTATACCGTAAATAAATAAAAGAAGATGGATATTCAGTTTGTTTCATGGCAGGATTCTGTGAAAGGATTACTCTCAACAGTGATTTGTTGTATTTTGTGCCGTTAATTTGTTTTATTTCTCTGTGTGGATGATGTATGGATTGATTATAAACGTTGGCACTATGTGAGTGCTGATGAGTTCTGTAATTTAGTTGGCCTATACATGTGACGTTTCATGGGTATCCCCATTCATTCCCTCGATCATTCACCTCGTTAGCCAGACTGACATAACAACAGCCCGTTTCCAGGAAGAATTGCATGAAAACGGAGGGGTGGGGGAGAGGGGGTATGTTAGGGGCGTCATTATATTTTATTTGACCCTGAGGATTGAATGGTATTGAGGTAAGACGTCGGCCTCGGGTGCTGGAGGTCGTGGGTTTAAATCACGGTGGAGACCGTCATTTTTTCGCGTGGACTTTCTGGTATTTTTCCGGATCACTGGGTAATGGAGATCAGACGCCCTAAAACGCACGTTAAAAATCCCTCGTCAGTTTAAATCAAAACTTGGTAGGCTAGATTCAAAATTATGTTGAAAATCTGTCCAATCTATTAGGGGATCCTGGCCGATGTTGCCTAGTTCGTCGTTTGATGCTGAGATTCTCCACAAAATATGGAGAAAACAGAACTTATGGGTTAACGTATACAATGACGTTGATTCTTCGAATAAACTACAATGACCCTGACTAGCATTGTCTGATCAGTAAAGTTGGCTTATAAAACTCTTTATTATTATTCAATTGAGACTGCTGATGAGTTTTAACTTTAAATCTCAAAATATACATTCAATGTTCGAACTAATTTTATATGTTGCCTTCTGCACAGAATGTTATCCGTGAGCTAGAGGATTTAACTCTACTTCTTGTGTTGCTTGTTGTTGCTTAGATGTTTGCCTCACTAGTTTCTACTGGCGGAGGCGCGCCATTTTCCACCCCAGACCGCAGTCCATTGGGCGATATCAGGACGCATAAACCAGTGCTTGGATGCATGTGTGCGTCTGTATGTACCTATGCTAGGTTTGTGCGCCCTCAGAAGCCAGCCCAACCAAAGTGCAAGGGAAGGGCCTCACCATGAGGGCGCGTGTGAACGTTGTACAAGAGTGTGACTGTAGGACAGAGTCAAATGAAACAGAGTGAGGCGAGAAGAGAGAAAAGGGAAGAGTGGCCCCCAGTGTGAGCCTTGATGTGTCGTGAGCCTCTGAGCATCTACTTCAATAAGTTGAATTTCGATAAGGATTGTTTTGAAATGTGGATTTTTTATATGAGTGTTCAGTTTATGCGTGTGTGTGTGTGTGTGTGCGTGCGTGCGCGCACGTCTACCCGAGTATGTGTGCGTGCAATAAAATATGTTCCACGCGCTAAAACATTGGCACCCTTTGACCTGTGTGAAAATAATATTTGTGGTCACAGGGACATAACTCATGTAATACTATGATTGCCTATCTCAAGGCTAATACATTCCCTTTGAAAATAAAATCGCTTAATCCGAAAAAACATGCATACATATAATAGGTGGAGAGAAACAAATAAAAACAGCAAGAATCTACGTGAAAGAGTAGACAATGAATTGTTAACGCAGGAACAAAACATAGTTTCATATTATATTCTTACCCACAAAATGTTCTTCCTATCTGCTTCTTCATTTGTTTACGTGTCAACTGGGCATGTATATATGTGCGTGCGTGAGTGTGGGTGTGTGGGTGTCTATATATATGTGTGTGTGGTTATCTATATGTGTGTGTGTGTGTGTGTGTGTGTGTGCGTGCGTGCGTGTGCGTCCGTGCGAGCGTGCGTGTGTGTGTGTGTATATATATATGTCTGGCGACTGTTCTGTGGCGTTCCTTTCGGTCTTCCTCTTTTCCTGCTGCCAGATGGTGACCACATAAACGCTTGCACGTGGAGTCTCTTCCTTTCCATTCTAAGAACATACCCGATGTATGTTCACCGGTTTTTTTCTTCTTAAGAGTGATAATAAATAATAGCGGATTCGGTCTGTGGCTGAAAGTGCATGTCTGGGTCTAGTAAAGAAAACAATACCTAACATACAACAATTACCACAACCAAAGCGCACGTAAGTGTCTTGATCCAGGCTTCCTGTAAGCGTGCCAGCTACAGTGATCACAATGTGCTTCATACAGAACGGGAATGGTACAGAGAAAAATATAAAAACAAAGCGAGGCTGATGTGGTGTTGTGGGCTTTAAATAAATATATATAATTATTGGTAGGTATGGTTCAAATACAGAACTGAAACTAAAGCAAGAGCGGAACTTACATTGCGACCAAAAAGGTTTCAACAGGAAACCCCACTATACACAAACGAACAACTAACGAATAATGGAAGTAGAAATGAACATAGGAAAAAGAGACATTAATACATTAACTATTTACAAGCTCACGATCTGACCGGTAATTATGAAAGCCGGAAATGAAACAGTCCTTCATGACTGCTGGTCAACACATATTTGATGTATGTGCTCATATCTATTTTGTATGCCTTCATATCTACTTATATGTTGTGTTTAATGCTCCTATTTGCATTGTCTGTTGTCCCTGATGAAGGCGTTTTGGTCGCAAAGTAGGTTCCGTTCGTGTTTTTGTTCCAGCGCGGTATCAGAACCATTCCAGTCCGTGTTTTTGTACTTCAAAGATTACAAGAAAGAGACCGAAGCCTTTTACTAGGTTACGAATTCTGCCAGTATTACCATCAGAACCATTCCGGTCCATGCTTTTATACTTCGAAGATTACAATAGAGACCGAAGCCTGAGGGAACAATGTTACGAAATCTGCCAGTCTTACCATCAGAACCATTCCGATCCATGCTTTTATACTTCCAAGATTACAAGAGAGAGGAGGAGGAGGAGGAGGAGGAGGAGGAGAGAGAGAGAGAGAGAGAGAGAGAGAGAGAGAGAGAGTTAAAGAGACCGAAGCCAAAGGCGACTAGCTTACGAACTATGCCAGTTCTACCATCAGGAGCAAGCACTATAATCGTTCTCAAACTTCCCCACTCTGCAAACTGACTTCGAGCTTTAATGTCCTATATAGATTTTACTTTCCACATAACCCCTCTAGCCTAGAAGACTTTCCAACACATTGGTGGACACACTCCGACATTTTCAAACATGCCAAAACTCTGCTAAATGTGTAGCTAAAAGGTTGGAACAACAACAAAAACAGCTATACAATCAATTCGCGACTAGAAATACAGTACTTAAAGAGTGGTCGATGTGTTACGAGAGTCATAATGGGGAGTAAAGACAAGTAAAATTTAAACCTGCCACGCATATTGTAAGAGGCTACTAAGGATAGCTGGGCATGAGTCTGGCTACTATAGCTTTTACAGAAACTAAAAATGTAAAAGAAATCCCATAGAAGACATAGATGGTCGGGATTGAAATCTTAGAGACTTTATTCTACGAGTCCGCCGCTAGTTTAAAAATGGAGGTGGTCAGTTCCCTTCCGCAGTGCCTTTCCTTCCTTAACAGCTGACCTGTTAACCATTTACAATTGGGTTGACTGGTGCGTACTGGTAGCGGAAGTTAAGCCCCGTACTTTAGCCGTGAAAAAAAAAACCAGTGGTCTACCACTATGCTCATCAGAAAATATAAGCCACGAACAGATACGCACACACCCACACATACGCACACACACCCACCCACACCCACACAAATTAAAAGAAAAGAAGACATGATGAAAATATGGAACAAGATGACCCATCTTGTCGTTCTAAAAAAAGCAAATAGCCACCACAAGTTCCGGTCCCTCTACAGAAAGCGTGCAGTGTCCAAGCAATGATTTTACATGATGAGGTTGCTAGCCACACTATCGTCTTCTGTTGTTTCGTGTCCAGGCATAGAGAACATGTGTTTTACCCCTATTTTGATGCTGTAATATATTTTAAGTATTGTTTCTAGAGTTTTCTTTCATATCCAGATGGCTACTCCACACTCTGCAGGTTTTTTGGTCTGTGGAAATGTCTTGAATTGATGAACTTCCTCACTACTGGAGATTAGAAGACACTGCTTCTCGCTTCTTACGATATTACGCCAGTGTGACAGTGGTCCTATTCCCGTCCCTGTCACGCACAGAGTTTCATGTCCTGGAAAGGTTAGACAGCACAGCTAGCTGTCCCTTATCGTCTTCATCTTCTTTGTACGCTGTCAGATGTCGATTTGAATTTGTTCAAATAAAGCAGCGGTCATCCTGAGGCTGTCGACACTGCCATAGAGCTTGTCTAGTGTTGGCACTGGTGATGGCCACATGTGCTTTCTCTGCTCCTCGTATGTCGGGCAATTTTGCAGCAGATGTTCAGCAGTCCTTTTCTCTGTACCGCAGATGCATTCGTCAGAAGCACCAATCTTCAGTTTATTGAATAGATGGTACCTCAGTCTGTTGGGGCCTGTGGGGAGTCTGAAGACAACGACCTGCTCTCTCGTCTATTCAACTGGTAGTAGGCATAATTTTGTTTGTAGCCAGTATGTTCTGTTTCCCATTTGTCCATGTATCTGGCCCTAATAAACCTTTTGGACTCTTCGTAGGTCACACTAGAATCTGGTTGTGTTAACCTTCCACCTTCTTTCATCAGTCTGTCTGCCTTCTCGTTGCCTTGAATGTTACAGTGGAATGGGATCCATTGAATTAAGACTCTTCTGGGTTTGGATTACTGGCATAGTTGACAAGAGTTTTGATCTTAGCTCATTTCGGTAACTGTCCCTTATGACAAGCTTTCATTGTGTCCGTGGACCTATTCTCGTCTCTGGCATACAAGAGAGAACTGTATCCCATAAGGATAAGATCAGTCTTAGTCCTTTCCTACGACATGATATCGGTTTCACAGTGGTACTATTCACATCTGCGTCACACAGCGTGTTTTACCCCATAAAAGATTAGACAGCGTTTTTACTACTTTCTTTCAACATGCTCTCAGTTTGACAGTGGTGTCCTAATCTCGGCCCTTTTACAGACGTACAGCTTATCACTTTATATGGCTTAGACAGAAATGTTAGTTATTACGTTTCTTCTTCTTCGCCGTTCGTTCGTTCTCAAACTGCCGATACGAAGCCATGAAAAATAGTTTTGCAAGTTGCAGAATGTAGTCCGGAGAACGGAATGCGTTATGTTGGAGTTTACAGTTTGACTGCGATATTTATACCTTTTGGTACGACACATCCGACTTCAGTGTGCATTTTTTTGGTACCGAGTTAGTCTTCCCTCTTCGATCCCTTCCCTTTAGCCAGTTTGCTCTGCTGCAGCCTGTTATCCAGGATCACCGCGTGGAGGTGTTGAAGGGTCTTGACAGGTCTAGGTCGCTGGTCCTGACGCTAGCAGTCAGCATTGGGTAGCTGTCCGCTGCAGCGCATGCACTACTCAGCTTCTTGATTCCTTCAGTCGCTTCGTTGGACACAAAATGTAAATCGAGAAAGGCGAAGTTCCCGAGAGAACTGGGCAGAAATTGTTACAACCAGAACTACCAGTACCTACACTCTTCGCCGTTTGCTGAGAAAGACTGGCTACTACTGGTTTTTCCAGACGTCTGCTTTGACGTCATTTCTGTACAGAACAGAATAGTGCGGATGGGGTACTACTCTCGTCACCCAAACAGATTGAACGTCTTACGAGATGAAGTGTTAAACCTAAATGTTCGTTGCTTCTTGCGACAAGTTGTCAGTGTTTCTAATCTGTCTCTTTTCCAAACGCAGAGCCCTTTCCGTAAACCATTCGAGTAGCTTCGAAAGGCAACAGAGAATATAAAACGAAAGTCACAAATAAGGACACAAACTACTAAGTAAAGGCAAAACCCAATGATCACGCGGTCAGACAAACCCTGATTGTGTGGTTAATGTTTGAGCTTTTCAAACATGTTTGGGGAGAGGAGAAAATTGTAAGGGTTTGTTGATGTGGGCCGTTTAAATGGGGCTATCAGTAATCGTGTGGGACTGCGGAGTCTGTGAAATGTCCTCTTTGGGTCCACGGAAGTGTCCTGTTGGAGGTTCATGAAGTGTCTAGTTAGGAATCCATGAAGTGCCATGTTGGAGGTTCATGAAGTGTCTAGTTAGGAATGCATGAAATGTCCTGTTAGGGGTTCATGAAGTGTCTAGTTAGGAATCCATGAAGTGTCCTGTTGGAGGTTCATGAAGTGTCGTGTTAGGAATCCATGAAGTGTCCTGTTGGAGGTTAATGAAGTGTCGTGTTAGGAATCCATGTAGTGTCCTGTTGGAGGTTCATGAAGTGTCGTGTTAGGAATCCATGTAGTGTCCTGTTGGGGGTTCATGAAGTGTCTAGTTAGGAATCCATAAAATATCCTGTTGGGGGTTCATGAAGTGTCTAGTTTGGAATCCATGAAGCGTCCTGTTGGGGGTTCATGAAATGTCTAGTTTGGAATCCATGAAGTGTCATGTTAGGGGTTCATGAAGTATCTAGCTAGAATTCTATGAAGTGTCCTGTTAGGGGTTCATGAAGTGTCCTGTTGGGGTTTATGAAGTATCTTGTTGGAATCCTTAAAGCGTCACGTGAAGAGATCCGTAACGCCGGCAAGCCACATCTACATCTTAGTTTTAGTCATAGTCTACCTGTGCATCTACAAGGGCGTTAACCCTTGTGCAAGTTTTTAGTAGCCTGTTGTTGGGCTGTGTTCGAATATTGCTATGTTTGTTTTGTTTTTTTGTTTTTTTTGGGGGGGGGCGGGGAAGTGGGCGTTTGTGCTGGTCTCATCTCGGTTTCAAGTCGATTCTGTCTCGGGAACGGGTTGTCCAGGGATGGATAACTTGCTTGTTTTAAGATCGCGAGTGTTGTGCAGCTTGAGCGAATATTGCCATCTAGTACGGGATCTGACAGGTGGGCTTTTTTTGTTCTTCACCTCATGAGTACCGCAGATTGCTGTGCTCCAGCGTTCGTCTTTCCTTCTGACTACATGGCTAGCCTAGCGGTACTTAAAGTTGTTGGCCTGATGTATGACATCATTGACGTATGACAATACCCGGATGTCACTGTTCTGAAGGCCCATCTGGCAATGTTGCCTAAGTGAAATGTCCACGTCGAAACGAGCATCCGAACAATGGAAGCATTCGCAATAACCACCTGAAAGAGCAGCATTTCAGCACTGTCGAAGAAGTGAAACATGCTGCCCTGGATTGTTTCAAGACGCTGAGCAGCGCATGAGCTGTAGCGGTCAGCGACCAATAGCTGACTGCTAGCGTCATGGCCAGCGAAACAGAGCTGCCAAGACCCTTCTACACCTCCACGCGGTGATCCTGGATAACAGGCTGCAACAGAACAGACTGGCTAAGGAGAAGGGATCAAAGAGGGAATGCTAACCCGGTACTCAAAAAATGCTTTCTAAAGTCTGATGTGTTGGACCGAAAGGCGCAAATATCGCAGTCAAGATGTAAACTACGACACAGCGCATTCCGTTCTCTGGACTACATTCTGCTACTTAAGCCCTTTTAGGGTTTGGTAGCAGGAGATTGAGAACGAACGAAGCCAAGACACATGCTGACAAATCTTTCTACACTGAAGCTTTTCAAGCATTACTTAAACGCTGGGATGTGCATAAACGTCGCAGGAGATTATTTCGAAAAATAAATGGCATTAATATTTTGACTACTTGAAGTTTAATTTTCCTTACCATAAAAGTCCTGGTTTGACTTGAACACTCCTCGAAGGACAGGAAGCTGTGAAATTTACGAAAGGTAACCCGGGCCAAGTCGGCGTAGCTGATGATTCATGTTTTACTGTGGGTATGCCCTTGAAATTTCATTCGTGCGGCCATTGGATTAAAGACACTGTTAACTTGCCTTAATACCGTCATCATGATTGTTGAGTGTCGGATTCCTGTTCTATAAGTTTTAGCTTGTTCTTTTATGATTTATTGATTGCAAGCATGCACTTTTAGCCACAGGGCGAACTGAACAATATTCAAACTATTGAAAAATGTTGGACTCTCTGAGTTCAACTCATGAGCAGCTCTAAGTTAAAGTAGGCAGGCCTAAGTCCTAAAAGTGCAGTTTGTTTTAAATACTTTATACTGACTGATGAAAGCAAATACGAATCCCGTGTGAATCTGGCAGTAAATATATAATCAACTATATCTTTAATAGCAGGTAGTTGGTAGAGACAATACTGGCAAAGCGACAGAATATTGAAAGATGACTGCCTAGCTGTGTTCATGTGCCTTGCTACTTCATAAAAATCAAACAAATCTATACAGAAAAAGGCTCGTCGAGTGCTTTGGCGAAGGCTTCTTGGAAAATAAGGATTTAGGTTGAGCAATGTGTGATGATGACAAATACTTCGTGAAAGGCTAAGATAGTATTCGTTGAAGAACTCATTAGCCAACCATTCCGGAAACACTGTATTATGCAAGGAAAAAGGTTAAAGGTCAAGATCACAAAATGAGGCTGGAAGTGGAAATATGCAGACGACAATATGTCTCTTGTTGAATGTTAACTTTCACAAACCTCGTAGTAGAAGTTATCTCTTAAACATATAGGAAAACAACAGATTCATTTATGATATTTGAGTGCTATATTTTCTTTACATTAAAGAAGCTGGAGCTAGTACGCACAATATCTTGTTGGAGTGAGTATCCTATTTTATTTTCGTGCTCACCACTGAGCACTCACTTTCACAGTCACATATATTAAATTAATGGACAGTAGTTTTGAAGACTTAGACTGCTTGTTTGTGCATTGTACTACTTATTTTTCTTGAGTAACACACGGAGTAAGCGAGTTATTATCTTCTGTGTTCTCTGTATCATAAACTTTTTGGGGAGGTGTTTATAATAATTAATAATAATATTAATTAATAATATTATAGCTTTCTTTCAAATACGAGAGTAGTTAGATCATCCTCGTTCGGTGGGTTGTGAAATTACTGAAAAGAGAAATGTCGAGTAATCATGGCATGATGGCCCAGAGAAAACCCCCCCAGCCAGTCTTTTCATTTGCAAAACAAAAAAAACAAAAAAAGCCATAATAATCATTATTATAATGTAAATACTAATGGTATTAATAGTATCAAGAGATGACTAAATAAACTGACAGTGACTCGTCTGAAGCCATGAAGTGGTACTAATTTAGGATTGTTATGAAGCTAATGTTGTTTTTTCTCCCTCAATACTAATAATTAGCTCGTCACAATCTAGTCGAATTTTGTAGATTTATGTTTTATCGCCAAGGTAAGCCTAGCAACTGTAGGTCAAATAGTTTTTTTCTTTCAAAACAAAAAATAAATTAATATTAAACAGATTCAGCTAAAATTATGATCTAAAAACACATACTTCAATTGTCTATAAAATAAAATATTCATAATAAAAATACATATTAGTATGAAGCATTAAATGTCATTAACTCTTAGTATACACTCTCAAAAACCAAGTTTTTACGAGCTCATTTTATAAAGGTTCTGTTACTTTTTAGACTTAACTTAACGTTTTTATACTGGTTTAGAAGACCCTGCAGAGTCTGTATACAACCAGTTACATTTACATCACCTTGTTCTAAAAGCTATGCGCATCCAGTTTATTCTTAAATGCATTAACTGCCCCTGCCTCCACTACCTCCCCTGGCAATGCATTCCAAGCAGACACCACTCTCTGACTAAAAAAATATTTCCTCATATCTAACCTGGACCTCTCTTTAGTCAGTTTGTAACTATGCCTTCGTGTTATTGTAGGTGGCTGTATGTTAAAAAACTTGTTATAGTCTAATTTATCGATTCCTCTGATCATCTTATAAACCTGTATTAAGTCACCACGAATTCTTCTCTCTTCGAGACACTGTAGGCCGGTTTTTCTGAGTCGTTCCTCATAACTGTAATTCTGGAATCCCACTATCAACTTTGTCGCTCTTTTTTGTATTCTTTCTAGCATGTTTATGTCCCCTCTATGATAGGGACTCCACACCTGTACACAGTACTCCAATCTAGGTCTAACTAAAGCTTTAGACAGTTTGACGATCACTTCCTTGCTCCTATGTTTAATATTTCTTTTTATCATACCTAACATTGCATTTGCCTTTTTCACTGCTACCTTAACTTGCTCACTCATCTGGCGGCGGTTTGGGTGGACCTGGAAAAGGCATTTGACAAAGTCTGGAAAGATGGACTTAGAGTCAAGCTAAGAAGAAGTGAAGTTTGTGGGAAAATGTACAAGTGGATCAACCACTACCTCAAAAACCGAACGACCAGAGTCCAAGTACAAGGGCAGATGAGCAAAAAGGTGACACTTGAGCAGGGAGTACCCCAAGGGGGAGTACTGTCACCCACACTCTTCCTGGTGTATATAAATGACATTACAGAGAATATACCAAGAAGAGTTCATAGCTCAATGTTTGCAGACGATCTGGCTATGTGGACCTCTGAAAAGAATCTCACCATAGTAAGAAATCGGATGCAGCAGGCCCTAACATCGCTGGAAGAGTGGGCGAACTCATGGCTGGTCAAAATAAACGAGGAAAAAACCACATGTACAATATTCTCGCTATCAATCAAACGCCAAAACACCAAATTAAGTCTTTACGGCAAATACCTGCAGCCAAACGACAACCCAAACTATCTGGGAGTCACATTTGATCGGCGCATGACATGGAAAAGTCAGATCGCGAGAAACCGAATGAGAGCTAGAGGAAGAATGGCAATTATGAGGAAACTTGCTGGCACAAGCTGGGGAGCAGACGAAAGTATACTAAAGAAACTGTACACTGGAAGAGTGAGACCAGTTCTCGAGTATGGGATTGCGGCATGGAAAACAGCAGCAAAGGCGAACTTCGATAAAGTTAGCAAACTCCAAAACCAAGCCATGAGAGTTATAACAGGAGGCATAAAGTCAACGCCAATTGTAGAACTTGAAAAGATTACAAAACTGCAATCCATGACCGACAGAAGAGACTGCAGAGCCCAGCTGCAATCAGAGAAACTCAGAAGACTGACTGACCATCCAATGCACCAGAGGCTAAAAAATTTCGGAAATGGGAAGCTAAAGCGCAGAAACTTTGCAGAAATAGCCAAAGCAAAGATGCACGAAGACCCTATGAACGCACTAACCACACCAAAGCCCATCCCTACTGTACGAAAACCTACCTGGAGGCAGCATATATTTCCAGAGGTAGTAGAAAATATACCAGGTATTGGAAACAAAAACTGCCAGTCTGAAAAAGAAAGTTACATAACGGAAAACTACCCAAGCATGGACTGGACCGACGGTTCCGTAACAAATACAACACAGAACGGAGGGGCAGGAGCATTTCTGAACCTACCAAATGGCAGAAAAATAACACTGTCATTCGCTACTGGAAAATACACAAGCAATTTCAGAGCGGAGGCAGAGGCACTGAGGGCGGCAGTGGAAGAAATGGTGACAGGTAAAAGGAATGAAAGCCACATAGTCCTGCTTACAGATGCTCTGGCCGTAGTCACAGCACTAAAAAGCCAGAAAAATACTGAACTTAATGATTTAAGAGCAGTACTCTGTCAACTATGCCAGCAGGCCACACCAAAAAGGGTAGTGGTGCAGTGGGTTCCATCTCACTACAACATCCAAGGCAACGAGGAGGCAGACAGACTGGCAAAAGAAGGTGCAAAACTACCACAACCAGATACTAGCATGACATACGAAGAGTCAAAACAGCTTATTAGAGCTAGATACATGACCAAATGGGAAACCGAACATACTGGCTACACCAAAAACGATGCCTATTACCAGTTGAACATAAGAGAGCAGGTCGTGGTCTTCAGACTTCGCACTGGCCACAACAGACTGAGGTACCACCTATTCAACAAATTGAAGATAGGTGGCACCGACGAATGCCCGCGGGGTACCGGGAAAATAACCGCTGAGCATTTTCTGCAAAACTGCCCGACATACGAGGATCAGAGAGAGCAGATGTGGCCATCACCAGTGGCAACACTAGAAAAGCTCTATGGCAGTGTCGACAGCCTCAGGATGACGGCTGCTTTTTTCGAAAAAATAATGGTTACTGTCTGACTGCGTACGAAGAAGAAGAAGAAGACTTGGCGGCTGTTTTAATTGAGTATATTTATTTATAACTCCAACTATCCATTCTATTATGTGACTCTGATACATGGAAGACAATACAGGTAAATATGAAAAAGGTACAGACTTTTGTAAATAGTTGCCTGAGCAAAATACAAGAGAGAAAATGGTATGGTAAGATCACCAACATGGAACTGATTGGAAAAACAGGACAAATAACCAGTGGAGCATGAAATACGGAGGAGGTGATGGTTATGTATAGGCCACTTATTACAGAAACCAGTGAATAACATCACCAGACAAGTTCTATTCTCGAATCACATGGCAAGAGAAGAAGAGGAAGACCAAGACACTCATGGAGGAGGGAACTAGAAGCAAATGTAAAGGCAGCAAACAGGAGGTTACGAAAAACAACAACACAGTACTCTAAAATGTTTTTATGCAAATGTTAGAAGCATAGTAAATAAACAAGAGGAATTGGAAATATATGTAGAGGAAGGAAAGCCAGATTTAATAGGGTTAACAGAAACATGGACATATGAGGACATTGCAGATAGTGAACTAGCGTTAGCTGGTTATACAATGTTTAGAAGGGATCTGATAGTTGGAGATAAGGTTAAGGGAGGGGGTGTTTTATTTTACTGTAATCTTTGCTACCAAAACCATCAGGGATGACATATCTTCTGGATCAAATATTGAAAGTGTATGGGCAGAAATCATATGAACGGGTGAGAAAACGTTGGTTGGAGTATGCTACCTGCCTCCACCAAGTACTAAAGATGATGATGATAAAGATCTCTTTCACGCTATAGAAATATCCAGTGCAGAGAAATTATTATTAATGGGTGGTTTCAACTTTCCAGAAATTAATTGTCAGAAGATGCAAGCACGTTTGGAATCCCGTCCATTTGTTAAATGCATAGCTAAAATATTTTTATTTTGATGATTCAAGTAGAAATACACTGGACTCCATTTTTTTCTACAGAGAAAAATATGACTGCAAATGTTACAGATGGTGAACATTTTGGCTCAAGTGACCATAAAATTGTCCGTTGGGATTTTGTAGCTATGAAAGATGATAGAATATGTCCACTGACTTACGACTACTCTAGAACAGATGTACAGAAGTTGATAAATGCAGCAAGCCACATAGTATGGATATAAATTTTCACTGGCATAGATGTGCAGAAAGATTGGAGTAAATTCATCTCCTGAAAAAGGAATTTGTTCCAAGTTGGAGATTGAACCCCAAAAGGAAAAAATGGATAACTTGATCCATGGTTAAGCGTAGAAGAGCTATAAATAAAGCTTGGAAAACATATGTAGATGATGGAAAGTCTAATGAAACACATTTAAAATATTTGTAAATGCAAAAAAAATCTTATAAAGTAAATAGATCTGCAAAGATTGACTTGCTGAAAATATCAAAACGGATTTTTTTCCCATTTATTAGACATAACCAGAGAATAAAACACACCGTAGGAACACTCCAAGATAGTACGGGAAATATAATAAGAGAAAATTTTGAAGCTGCAAATCTACTTAATCGTTACTTCAGCTTAGTCTTCACTCAAGAAGACTGCTCCAAGATCCCAGAGCCCTTAGATATCTTACAAAGGACATATACACAGAGGGATTACACTCAATCTACATTACTGAGGAAATGGTTTTTTTTTAAATTGGATAGTTTGAAAGTGGATAAAAGTCCTGGTTATGATGGTATTCATCCAAAATTGCTATTTGATCTCAGAAACTTGCTGGCAAAACCATTGTCCAAATATTATTCTCAAACTATTGAGAAGGGGATTATTCCAAGGGTTTGGAAAGATGCAGGTGTGATCCCCTTGTTCAAAAAGTTCAAGAAATCAGATCCAGGCAATTAGAGACCAGTGAGTGACAAGCATACTCTGCAACATTTTAGAGTCCATTATCAAAGACAACATAACTATGCATTTGGACAAGTTTAATCTCATCAAAAAGAGTCAGCATGGTTTTACTAAGGGGAGATAGTGCTTAACAAATCTATTAGAACTCATGGAAGAGGTTACCAAAATGTTGGAGAGCCAGTAAATATTGTTTATCTGGATTTTGCAAAGGCCTTTGATAATCAGAGTACCTTATAAAAGATTGTTTCGAAAATTGAAATCACATGGTATAGGAGGATGAGTTACCAATTAGATAGAAAATTGGTTAACATGCAGAAGGCAGAGAGTAAGCATAAATGAGTACTCTGACTGGTATGATGTTATAAGTGGAGTGCCTCAGTGATCGGTATTGGGACCAATTTTGTTCTTGATACATGTAAATGATTTGGATAATGATATCGCATCCATGATTGCAAAAATTTGCGGATGACACAAAAGTATGCAGCAGGGTCTCTTCTCCATCAGAGGTAGATCTATGGAGATCAGATTTAGCTACTATACCCTGCCGAAGATGGATGTGTCAGACCGAAAGGTGCAAATATCGCAGTCAAGCTGTAAACTGGCGACACAACGCATTCCGTTCTCCGGGCTACATCCTGCTGCTTGCAAAGCTCTGTTCAGAGCTCGGTAGCTGGAGATTGAGAACAAACGCAGAAGAAGAAGAAGAAGCTACTATTCATAAATGGTCTTTGAGCTGGCAAATGGAGTTTAATGTAGTCAAATGTACAGTCCTTCACATGGGCGGATCAAATATGAAACATAATTACACGATGGGAGTGAACAATATTAGACAGATAGAAAAGGAAAGGGACCTGTGTATTATAATAATTCATACATGTAAGGTACGAGAGCAGGTCCAGGTGGCTGGGAAAAAGGCTAATGTAATGCTGGGTAAAATTAAAAGAAACATTACACATCGAAGCAAGGAAGTGATAGTCAAACTAAATAAATCTTTGGTGATATCTAAATTGGAGTACTGTATTGAGGTGGGGAGTCCTTATCACAGAGTGGATATAGACATGATAGAAAGGATACAAAGAAGAGCTACAAAAGTGATTGTAGGATTCCAAAATTACAGTTATGAGGAGAAACTTAGAAAAACTGGTATGCAGTGTCTAGAAAAGAGAAGAATTGGAGGGGACAATACAGGTTTATAAATTAATCAATGGAAAGGATAAATTAAACTATAACAAGTTTTTCAAAGTTCAACCGTCTATAGGAACTAGAGGGCATAGCTTCAAATTATTTTGAAGCGGGTCCAGATCGGATATTAGGAAACATTTTTTTAGTCAGAGAGTGGTGAATGCTTGAAATGCATTGCCACAGGATGTGGTGGATGCAGGGTCAGTTAATGCATCCAAGAATAGATTGGATGATCACAGTCATTTTTGGAGTGAAAAAAAACTGGTTGTATACAGGCTCTGTGGAGTCTTCTAAACCAGTATAATGAAGTTAAGTTATGTGGACAGAATTGACTCAGATGGCTCATGATAGGAAGACTTGGTGAGTATTTGTTGAGGACCTACACTGCACAGGGAGCTGACAGGTTTTTTATTTGATTTTGATATTTATAAGAATAAACTAAAGTGTTATATGTCAAAATATGCAAAAATGAAAGATCTATTATATGAATACAGTTAAACATATAAACATTTTCAAATATTTATGAAAGATATTTAAAGATTGGGATAGAACAAATGTAAATTCACAAAATAACAAGAAATGTTGTAATTTACAATAATATTTAAATTCTTCAGCAACACAGAAACTTCTAAATTCACAATCATTGTAGAGTATATCCATTTTTATAAAAGTTAGGAAAGCTTTATAAATGTATTGTTATAAATAAACATTCTGCATGCATTTTGAAATTGGTTGTCACAATTAGAGAAAATCATAATTTACAACCAAATGTACACTTGTATTTTAGTATTTTCATTTCATATTTTAAAAATAAAACAATATATATTGCTTGATTGATTGTTCAGGTGTACTAGATCTATCTTGATCTTCTACTTCAGTTATTGAAACATTATTTGTTCCTCTAATAGCGAAACTCAAGAAGACTGTCCAAATATGAATTGGAGGAGAACAATCATTACAAAAAAACACGATTTTAAAATAAATTTTAGTAGGTGGTGAGGAAATAGATCAAGTCACACATTTTGAATATCTGGGCAAAAATGGCGACTGCTCCAAAGAAATCAGAAGAAGACTAGCCATGGCAACGCAGAGGATAAACAGCCTGAAGAAATTATGTCAGAACACCAACAAAAGTGAAAGGCCTGTGAGCCCGTGTTTTTCCTATGGCAGCATATGGCTGCGAATCATGGACGAATATTAAAACTTCTAGAAAAAGATTTGAGTCCTTCAAGTCAAAATGTTACAGAAAGATACTCAGAATGTCCTGGACTGTGAAAAAGACAAATATAGACATTCGGTAAGAGTTGAACATAGAGGAGAACTGGTTTATCAATTCCATTTTGGCCAGAAAATTGAAATACTTTGGTTAGATCAAGAGACAACGATATTGAGAGAACAGTAATGGAAGGTATAGTGCCAGGCAAAAGAGGCAGGGGTAGACTGAGAAGACAATGGCACCAAGATATCCAGGATGCCTGTGTATTACAGGTGGAGGCTGGAGTTTTGGCAACGGAAAGAGTTTCTTTTTAACAGGCTGTGATGGAAGCGAAATTCTGTAAAGGACATGCTACATGATGATGATGAATCGTTATAGCCTGATTTTTCCCATGAAATCTGATGAAACATAAGATTGGAATCATTATCTTTGAAAAAGAGTTTATAGCTTTTGAAACATTATAGAAAATAGGTTATTGTTGACAAATATTTTCTTTGTTATTTCTCAGGCATGTTTGTTTTGAATGAGCACACCACCCACTTGATCACATTTGTGTACTATGACAAATAGACGAAAATGGTAAAGAGGAAAACTCAGAGTGGAGATGATCTTGATGGAGATCAGTCTGTGCCTCTTCCAATCCAGACTTTTTTTTGGAGACAAACAAGGTCAATGTTTAAATCTATCTGTGTCCTTTGAACGTCAATCACAGTACATGAAGCAGAAGCAACTACTCTCCAGTTTATCTAAGTTCTTGTATGTTGTTTTGACCCATAGTTGATCCCTCTCTGATGATCGTTCTACAAAGTCTCTTTTGACTGTACTCTTTCTGCTGCCATCTTGAGCCCACATGACTGCCTGAAATCGAAGTATGTTGCTGTTCATTCGAAACATATTTCTTCTGTTGTATGTCCAATGTGTTCAATGTGGACATTCAAAAAGATAATGTTTAACAGTTTAATAAGGATGTGTGCACAGCCGGCACTATGGAGTATGGTCTGGGTGGATCCTGCTCAAGTGACTGTTAAGTTGTATGTGTTGAATGCGAAGTCGGAAAATGGCATTTTGGTCTCTCCATTTCAGGAGGTTGATGTCTTTGGGATTTGGGATGGCCATATGTTTGTAGATTTCTCTCCCAGTATTTTCCATTGCCAATCTATTCAGCCAGGCCTCTTTGTTCGCAGTCCTCAGTAGTTGTTTGACTGTCTGTAGGGTTATTGGTGTGTATTGTTGCTCTTGACTTGATCCCTTCTTAGCTAGTCTGTCTGCCTTGTCATTGCTCGTTGTATTTGAGTGACAAGGGATCCATTGTATAACTATTCTGACTTCATGGGATGTAAGAAGTTGGTTTATATATATTTGGGTAAGTTCAGGCCTACAATGACCACCATCTTCCAGAGCTTGAAGTGCAGATAATGAGTCTGTAAAGAATACGATGCTTTGAGCTTTTGGCTTGGCTTGGCTTCGTTCGTTCTCAATCTCCCGCTACCAAGCCCTAAAAGGGCTTAAGTAGCAGAATGTAGTCCAGAGAACGTAATGCGTTGTGTCGTAGTTTACAGCTTGACTGCAATATTTGCACCTTTCGGTCCAACACATCCGACTTCAGCAAGTATTTTTTGAGTACCAGGTTAGTATTCCCTCTTTGATCCCTTCTCCTTAGCCAGTCTACCCTGCTGCAGCCTGTTATCCAGGATCACCACGTGGAGGTGTAGAAGGGTCTTGGCAGCTCTGTTTCGCTGGCCCTGACGCTAGTAGTCAGCTATGGGTTGCTGACCACTGCAGCTCATGCGCTGCTCAACATCTTGATCCCGCTTTGAGCTTTTGATGGGAAAGCATCAAATACAGTCCTCAAGTTGATACTGAGCTACTTCAAATGCTGTTATTTCTGCTTCATTATTTGAACATATCTTCCTACAGGCATCAAACAGCTTATCAGATATTATGTCTGGATACTCTATGTAGACTCCATATCCCACTTTAATGGTAGCCTTAAAAGCAGATCCATCAGTATAGAAATGTGCCCATTTTTCTGGGTAGATGTCAATCGTTCTCTGTGATGCTCTCATAAGACTTACTGGATCAGAGCTTTTTTGTTTTATTATCTGTTAGTTGTGTTTGAATTTCGGGCATTTTTAAACGTGTATGTGGTGGTAAATTTCTTGTTACTCTTTGTGTTTCTTGCCTTTTTCTGCACCATCTGGGAGCTTGTTGTCAAGAGTGCATTGCTGTATTCTAAGGCAGAGCGTACATATACAATATACAAGCCTCTCCGAGGGTCCTTGTCTGATCCCAATGCTATACCAGCGAGCTTCTTCAATAATTGTAGCTGCCCCAACGCTTTTGTTTTTAACATTTTCTACATGTTTCTTGAGGCTGAGCTGTCGGCGAGAGTGACTCCAAGATATGTAGGCTCTTCCTCTCTGGGCAATTTCTGTTTGCCGAACCTCAGACTTATATTTTCTTGACTACTTTGTGGCTCTTGGTAAAGATAGTGTAAACAGTCTTTTCACAGTTTATCTTCAGTTTCCGCATTTGACAATACGCATGCAGTCTTCTCAGGTCTCCATTTAATCTTTGTGCTGCACTTTCTACATCTTCATAGCTCTGCTATATTGCCAAATCATCAGCATACCTGGCTTTTTCAGCTTTGATGTGCTTGGCCAGGTCATTTATGTAAATGAGAAAGAGAGTGCAGCTCAAAGCAGAGCCCTGTGGTAAGCCTTCTTCTAAGACTTCTTTAGAGGAGACTGCATCGTTCATCTTTGTCTGGATTGTTCGGTCACTGAGGAAACATTTTATCCAGTTGTACAGCTTTCTGCTAATCCCCACTTCAGTCAACTTCATCAAGAGACCTTTTCTCTATACTCGATCATAGGCCTGTTGTAAGTCGAAGAAGATTGCTACGACGTTTTGAAACCCATCTGCCTGTTCATGGCAAAGGATTTCTGAACTCTCAAGGAACCAGTAAAGACCTGCATTTACCATTCTTTCTGCTAATTTTCCAAGGCATGATGAAAATGAGATGGGACGGTAGGTGGTTGGTTCATCTGGAGGTTTGTTGTCTTTCAGGATGGGGATAACATGTGCATTCTTCCAGTCTTTGGGCAGTTGTCCATTTCTCTAAGCCATGTTGATTAACTTGAGGACTCTTTCTTCATTCCCCAATGTGCCCAGGTGAGTTATCATTTCATTATGGGCCAGGAGACTTTCTAGGTTTTAATTTCTTCTTACCTTGTTGAAATTCTTTCATACTGAAGACAGCTTCAAATATGGGGGCACTAGCTGTTGGGACTTTCCCTTGACGCTTCAAGTGTCCTAGACGTTCTTTATCCAACTCAAAAAGTTTTCCTGCTTTGTTCACAGAGGCAAAGTATCGGTTGAAGTGCTTTTTTTTGGTCTTCAGTTATTATTCTTCTACCGTCTATCACTGGCTTAGCATTTGTTCTCCTTCTGTTTCCACTCTCTTCCCACTGTGCTTTAGGTCAAGGTTCGCACATGTTGATGGCCATTTTTTCATTTTTTGTATTCTTAACTATGTTTGACCTTTGCACATAATTTGTTGTAGAGGATCTTTGCTTCTTGTGATGGTGCTCATTCGAGGGCTGTTCTTGCTTCATTTCTGAGGTATAACAGCTTGCATTTCTTTGGTATAGAATGGTTTGTACACCTTCCTACTTCCCCTTGGGATGCTTTGTATGCTGCATTCAGAATAGCTTTTGTCAGCTCATTATTGAGTGTTTCTACACTGCTGTTGTTGATATTACCAAGCAGGTAGTCAGCTTTACCGAAGTTCAAGCGAGTTTTCTGTTTGTAGCATGCTTTACTGGGAATGGTTATGGTGGTGAGGATTGGCATGTGATCACTCCCGATGTCATCAAGAACTTGTAGGTGGCAAGAGTCTGTTAGGTCAGATGAACAAATGGTCAGGTCAGGTAGACTAAGTGATAGGTAGGTCCTATGCAGGAGTGTTGGTGCAGACCTTTCATCCTGTAAGACTGACAGGTTGGTTGCTTCAGAGAGCTCTTCTAAAAATGTTCCTGTCCTGTAGCGATCTTGGTAACCCCAACAGAGGCCGTGTTCGTTGAAGTCACCAGCAAGTAGAGTTTTGTGGTACTGTGTCTCATGTATTTCTTGTAGATTGCATTTTGTCTGAGGTGGGCTGTATATGTTAGAAATTGTGTATTTTCCTCCAGTGTGCCAGATGGTTGCTTTTTGTACATCTGTGGGATGGGCTGTTAGCTGTGTGACATACCCTGGATGTCATTTCGTATGTATGTAACTATGCCACTGCAGTCAGTGCACTTACAAGCATAGCTGGTACATCCTGACAAATGTAATTCACTGTCTTTATGTATAGTTCCTGAAAGAGAGCCACATGTATCTTGTAGGTGTCAAATAATTTGGCAAGTTCTGGTTTTTTTATTTCGTATGCCGCAGATGTTTAATTGAAGAATGTTGAGGGAAGGTTTGCATTTATGGTAGTCATCTGTTCTGATAGGTGACATAATAGATCTATTTTTCTATGTGCTTCCTCAAAAGTTGAACTTGGTTTCATGTTTAAAGTTTGAGTAATAGTGTTAAATCAGCAGAGTGGTCCACAGGGAGAAAGAGTAGACCTACAAAGCATGTTGTAAAAGGTGACTAAAGAAAGTTGTGCATAGGGGTAGCAACCTCATCATGTAAGATGAATTGCTACAAAAACCACCACATAATTGCCTTGATACAGGTTTCCTGAAGTGGTCACTTTAAACTTTATATGGAGCCAAAAAGAGGCAAAAATATTGTGAAATAAAATGCAATGTAATGTATAAGTTAAATTAGTATTTTTATTGTCATGTATATCAGTGATAAACAAACTGTTTTGGTTCTCGGTGGGTCTTAGTGTACCTGGAATTTTTCATGCCGCATAATGTCAGAACATAAGCCTACGTAGTAGTTGTAGGGCGCAGTTTGTAAAGTTAGGTTAATTAACTGAAAAAAAATTAATGAAAGACATATTTCAAATTCACAGATATTTTGTATAAAAAGTATTAAATAAGTACATATTTTGAATAATCATTGAATAAATAAAATGTAATTAGTGGGATGGGTTGGCCTGTTGTTCGCTGCCCATCTTCTCAAACCTTTGAATAAACAGGACATGGCAACCCTCATTTTCTGTTCCATGTTGTATTTTGCATTATACATGCTTTTTTTATCACAGCGACAGCCGAAAAACCAGCTTGATAAATAACTAGAACAATCCAGTCACACAGACGTCTGTTAAGAAATATTTATTTAGTCTGAGAGGGGTAAATGCTTGGAATGCATTGCCACAGGATAAAATGGAATCATGTCGAGTTAATGAATTCAAAAATAGATTGCATGCATACAGTTATTTTGAGTTTAGGTGTAATGGAATAAACTGGTTATATACAGACTCTGTAGATACTTATAAACCAGTATACTGAAGTTAATCAAAACACAAAAAGTGCTGAATAAATGATGTTCCAAGTAATTACACAAAGACAAATGTCTTGTACGTCTTCTTCGCACTTTTCACCTTTTCCTTTTAAATCATTAACCAACAAATTCAAACACAAAGTTAATAAATTGTTAATACAGCATAAAGAACATATTTCTTCTTAATGAATAAAGCCTGTTTATTCTGGATAGTGGATTCCCATAATGGAATGGAAAGAAATAGTTAAAAAAAATGGCTGTATACAGACTCTGCAAAGTCTTCTAAACCAGTATAAAGATGTTAAGTCAAGGACAACTGAGCCCTACTTTGCTTGTAGCATAAAAGGATGAGGGCTGTGTATGATAGCCAGAAGCTCATCATGTTATAACAAAGTACCAAAGAAATAGTTACAAATTCTTTGGTGCAGGTTTCCTATAAGGATGAACTTTGCAGAGTCTGTATACAACCAGTTTCTTTTACTATTTCTTTCCATTCCATTATGGGAATCCACTATCCAGAATAAACAGTCTTTATGCATTAAGAGGAAATGTTCTTAATACTGTGTTAACATTTTATTAACTTTGTGTTTGAATTTGTTAGTTGATGGCCTAAGCACCTTACAAGGTGAAAAGTGTGAAGAAGATTAACAAGACGTTTGTATTACACAGTGGTGACCCTGTGCCTTTATATGGACAAATAATGAAGGGACTATGAGGATGAAAGAAGTTTAGGAAAACTTAGACAGTCAAATATCCCACTTTGAAAATTTATGTGAAGACTGAACAATATCAATCCAGTCTTGATTGTAAACATACATAACTGTATTTAGCAAACTAGCAAATTTCAAAACAGCACATGTTATTTAAAAAACCATGCAGTACAGACTGGATAAATGCTCATAGATTTGAAATGGTCGGACATCAAGAACCAGGAGATGACATATATTCTGTGGCAGCCTGGGATGAAAGACAATCAAGGGGCATTAGAAGCAGCTTGTCATCGCTACAATTAACAGTGTAAATCTGTTGTTTACACATGGGAGAGGAGATGTTTCCAAAGACTTATAAAAAGACAGAGTTACAAATGTGGAGGAAATACAAAAAAGAATTACAACAGTAATAGGGCCTTTTGAAGACCTCTAGGCAACAGCCAAAAGATGGAAACTCACTTGGTACAGCCACAGATTGAGATCAAACTGTCTTGCAAATACGATCCGTCATGGTAGGGTGCAAAGCGGATGACGAAAAAGTTGTCCCAAAAATAGGTGGGAGGACAACATAAAAGAATGGGCCAATCTCCAACCAGAGGAGGTACAGACAGCGCTGACAGAGAGGGGTGGAGTGGTTTGTAGAGGTGTTTTCATTGTTGACAAAACGACCTCACCGATTACAGGATGACCTGACCTGACTGACTTTCAACTGCAAATGTACAAGCATGAAAACAACAGCAATGAAAAATAGAAATCTGAGAATAATTGGAGCCAGCTTAAAAGGAATATGTTGTAAAACAATAGTTTCTAAACAATTTATATAACACACCAGTTGTGAATCGTGAGGATTCTTGTAGAATATCATGTGTTACTTTAATATATGTGATGTTTGTTCTTTTACAAAGTACACAAACATCCCCAGTAATGTCTCACAAAGTTCTACAGAACTGGTTAATCATGCATCTTGCTACCCAAGCAGTTTAAGTAATTATTCCACAAGCATTTGAAAAAACAATGGTTCCTACATTTACATTTACAACTTTGCACTTGTGTTGTGAACATATATAATAAAACATTGCTTATATGAAGATGTACTTTAAACTTAACTTAACGTCTTTATACTGGTTTAGAAGACTCTGCAGAGTCTGTATACAACCAGTTTTATTTACATTTTCAATCTATTCATAAATGCATTAATTGTCCTTGCCTCCGCTACTTCCTGTGGTAATGCATTCTAAGCATTCACCACTCTCTGACTAAACAAATATTTCCTAATATCTAATTTGAACCTTTCTTTAGTTAATTTGTAACTATGCACTATTGTTCTTGTAGGTAGTTGTGTTTTGAAAAACTTGTTACAGTCTAATTTATCCTTTCCTTTGATAATATTATAAACCTGTTTTAAGTCACCTCGAATTCTTTTCTAGATAGACACTATAGTCTTTCCTCATAACTGTAACTCTATAATCACACTATCAACTTTTTTTGCTACTTTTTGTATGAATCACACTATTTGCTTTTTCACTATTTTGTGTATCCTTTCCAGCATGTTTGTATCTCCTCTATGATAAGGACTCCACACCTGTACACAGTACTCTAATCTAGGTCTAACTAATACTTTATACAGTTTGACTTTAACTGGGTAATTTCCTTACATCTACAGTCCCTTCATTAGACCAAAGCAAGGAAAATTATGTGAGGCTTCTTGTGTGGTAAGTAATTGTAAAATACCTTTATAGACCGTGAGGTGTGATAACACACATTTATAACTGGTCTCCAGGCTGCTGAACATTAAAGAAAATTAAAAATTGGTACCAGATTCTATTTCAGACTTAACAAAATGTCTCCATGGACTTCTGAGATGTTTAAGCAAATGCAGCTTTTGAGAAGCATGCAGCAAGGGGGGCTCAGTTTTCATGTGGCTGTCTCATTTCTTTAGCAGACATTGACTGTAATCTTTTTCTAATGTTACATTTTAAAAATCTTACTCTGATCCACTGGAAAATGAATGATTTACTTTTATTCCAGTAATGCATATGGCAAATGTTGCAATCCAACCTTGGGCCACATAAATAAAATCTAAAGTTAAGCTTGGTGGCCTGAGCATGGGATAAATTCAATGACCACATGAAGACAATATCAATAGGTAGAAGGCTATACCTAACTGCGGCAACTGCACCCATTCATATGAGACAGTGCAATATGTGCTGCTGGCTTGTCCAGGACTCGCTACAGATAGAGTAAAGCTATTGTCTGGCACACCAGGCACCCCTAATACGTTATACAACTCCCCTCACCAGCTACATGACACTTGAAAATTCTTCAACTTGACGTAAACAGCGAAAGAGTGGAACAGCTCAGCAGACCTAGTTAATCAACAGCAACCGTAGTTTTTTGATGGTCTGTTTAGTCTAACTATTCTGGACTAATTTGTTTGCGTCTCTATTTCAGTTATACATCTTCACTCTTATATATGGATTGCAAAGTAGCTGACAATTTTTGTGTGATTTAATGTCTTTCCTGGGGAATTGAGACACAAGTCCAGTCAGGCACAAAATACTGACCAGGATGTCGCATCAGGGTCAATACACTGACCAAGACCACAATCTCTCTTCTATGTTATGTTCCCTGGAAACAGACTGTTTTCAAGGCAGCCTGGCTGACGAGATGTGGATGGATGTGATCCCCATAGTAGCCAGCGTCACACAGATGAAGCCAAGCATAGCACAACTGCCTGGAGAACCGTATTCCACTATCATCAGCATGCTCGGGATGTCAGGAAAGCCACTACAACCCACCACTTAAAATCCTTTTCATGGTGCACAAAAGAGTAAACTTACTCATTGTGGGCATTAAACAACATCTATCCTTTTAATTTTTATTTAATAGTCACTTTCACTTCTGCTATGGCTGTTGATCCAGAACGTCAGTCCAGCAGATGTGCCTTATGCCAGGAAGTCAACAATATTGTATACTGTATACGTCCAAATCTTTTGCAGTGTTGTACCAATACGGGCCTAGATCTTTGGTCAGTCCATCTCACTATCGCATAGATGGGTCACCCAGTGGATGTTTACAGGCATATGGCCATCAAAACGTTGTTCTACATGTCCATGTTGTCAGATATGCGTACCACATATCCAGCTTAACTATGTTTGCGTTATATCGCTGCTTCCACAGTGTCCCAAAACAAAGTTTCATGTCGAGTTTCTTCGTTTTGGTTCTTATCTGATAGAACAATGTTTTGCTCAAGTTCTACACTTGGCATCCGTCATCATTCCTGTAATGACCATGGAATTGAAAGTGAGTGTCCTTTTTCTCATACTTCTGTTATTTCTTATCTCACCTTGTGGGCCACTGGATATGGCTTGGTGGATCATGTACGGAGTATTTGTTTTAGAGCTTTCTTTCAAACTTAGACAGCTACTCCACACTCAATGAGCTGGCAGGGTGTGCAGTGCTGTGTGTCAAAATTCTTCTACCTTAGAGGGTTTAAATCCTCACTTAGTCTGTCCTCTGTTCAGGTAATTTATCAGAATGTCTGAAACCAACTGAATCAACACATCAGGCACTTCTCAAATAACCAAGACCATGCTCTGCCTCCAGGTGGTGACCCTGGAAACAGGCTGCACTAGTGTAGTCTGACTATGTTGTTGTTGTTTAATGTCCACAATGAATATATTTAATCTTTTGTGCATACAGAAAAGAGCGTCAAGTGATGGGTTTGTAGTAGCTTTTGTAACACTCCGAGCGTGCAGATTGTGGACCAGGGTCCTCCAGGCTGTTGTGCTATGCTTGGCTTAGAATGCCTTGAAAACAGCCTGTTTCCTTGGAATGCTACATGGAAGAGAGATAGTGGTCTTGATCAGTATATTGTGCCCAACCCTGATGCAACATCCTGGTCAGTATGTTGTCCCTGACCGGACTAACATCTCAGTTCCCCCTAATCTAAGAAAATATGGAGCGCAGTGGAAAGATGTACCCAAAAAAGCCAGCTGAAACAGGTTGTGTCAAACCAAAAAGTGCAGATATCGCAACCTCATTTGTAAACTATGACACAATGTTCTTTTCAGGACGAGCACAGAAGAAAAAGTGATTCTGCTGTTTTCATGCATACATTTGAGTTGGTCTGCTTTGTTGATAGGTGTGATACCAGCAGTCAGCAATGTTACTGGTTGCACCACTCATTGAAAATCACTGTGACAGTTTATTTAAGTCGTCTTGTTCTGCTGCGTTTGTTCTCAATCTTCCACTACCAAACCCTGAACAGGTCTTTGCAATTAGCAGGTTGAAGTCCGGAGAACAGAATGCATTGTGTTGCTAGTTTACAGCTTGACTGCTATATTTGCACCTTTTGGTCCACACATCCGTATTCGGAGGCTCATTTGACCCTGAAGCAGAATTTGATGCACACATGTCTGTCCTTTTCAAATCTTCAATTTTATCCACACGCTTAATTCAAAACGGGCTTAACACATATTAATGCTTAAAAGCTTATTGTTTGGCAATTACAAATGCTGTTCCTTACCACGCAAGAAATAATTAATCAAATTCTGTTTCGTGACTATCAAGTGGTATATATTCAAACTCGTAATAGTAACACCATCTTGCACATAAATTATGTTTTCACACCTCCTGTCCTGTGAATTAAAACTGATTCTTTAGTGTATACTTAGAATACACTGAATCCTGGTGTTCAAACAGGTTCGTTATGTCTGTCTGTAATAAATTATCATTGCAATTTTACTTCCTGTGGTTTACTAATCATGAGGAAAGGAATGTCATTACTTTACACAATTTTGCTAGAAGCGGTTAACAGTCTGCTTGTTTTAAATTTTATTCTGCCAAGGATTCCTTTTACATGCACTGCGTGTATAGAGGACCTTTTAGTTTATCGTCCATTGTTGCTTGACTATAAACTAGATCTTGCCATCCCTTGAAAATTGATGCCTTTGAAATGTGGATGTATAGAAGAATCGGGGGCATCTCGTGGAAACAAACTAAAACAAATGATAAAGTGCTTTTCATGACAAAAGTACACGGTACTCTCAAGTTGACCCAGCTGTTACCGGCATGTGACTATGAAAGTAAAAGGCAGTGAGGAAAGCAAGTGACCACTTTGCCTCATACAAGCTGTGGCTTAGTTTGCTGAAGTCTCTAATAACTTCATTCCCCGACAGTAGTGGGGCTAGTATAGGACAAACCTTTACTTAGATTGTCTTGGAGTAAACCTGTTCTCTTTGCGGTGCTCAAATTGATCTACCACTCAGATACCCATAATAATTGTAGAGAAGCATAAGACAATGGTTTTAGAGATTAGCTGCATCTAATAAAAAATCAACAGTACTGATTATCACTATCAATGTGCACAGTGGATCAAAAGCTGCAGTGAACAATTTGCTCTTTATATCATGCTTGAAATAGTAAATTTTCACAATTGGTCATTAGAAAATGCATTTCTTTCTCTAATGTGTATTTTGGTTTTGATTTTCAACTTTTTGTGTTTCAGTCATTTGAACGTGTGGTGGTACAGAATATATTACATGGCCTGTCTCCAAGTCTGTGTGAGGCTGTGCAGAGTGTATCCAGATGGAAAGTTGTCCAGGCTGCCTTTCCACATCTAATGCATGCCTGTGCTTCTCTTGTTGCTGCTTGTAAAAAGGTAAGGAAGCTTAGGGAAGCTGAGACTATCGAGTTGTCATCAGTATAGTCACAATGGTCGCAGAGACAAGTATTTTTGTCAGCCTTTAGTACATAGTGGCAAAGTGTTTGGAATGCTTGTCTGACCACAGCAAAGAAAGAGTGTTTGCACCTCTGTTGCACACCCATGTTTGGACATCAGCTATAGAGCACAAGACTAAAATCCAGACAAGGTTTCCTAAAATTAACACAGCCCATACAGACAAACCCTGAAAGTCATCATATTGAGAGATGGCATGAATTGATGCAGGTCTCAAAGATGGAATTTCAGGAGAAATCTGCCCCCGGACATCATCTACCATACACATTGTGGTGGAAGTTGCTGAACAGACTCCAAACTGGTGTATCATGGTGCACCAGGAATATGAAATGATGGGGATACACAGATGATGAAACATGTAATTGTGGCGCAATACAGTACCCGGACCACCTGATGACCTGCCGTAACCTCCAGGAATCATGCAATAGGTGTGACATGCTGGAGGCAAATGACAAGGCAATCCATGTTACTGAATACTGGATGCATACTGTCTAACGTGATGCTTGAACACGGAAAGTAAGTAAGCATCTCTTTGTGTCACGCACCGCCTTCTCAGCTGTAGATTGGTACCTGACTTAAGATTAAGAAGCAGTAGTGAAGAAGGTACTGATAAAATCACCTTATAAAAATCTGAGATTTTGTTCAATGGAAACTGTAATACTTCATCCTCAATGACAGTATCTGCTATTGGATGATAAAATCATATATTAGTGAGGGCAAAAACAAAAAAGTAACATACTTTTCAGCCACAAGGCCTTTATCAAGCAAAAATAACAAACAAATCGCAACAAAAAGAAGACGAAATGTATGATGGAGATACTTCTTCTTCGTACGCTGTCAGACGTCAACTTTAATTTGTTCAAAGAAAGCAGCTGTCATCCTGAGGTTGTCGACACTGCCATAGAGCTTATCTAGTGTTGCCACTGGTGATGGCCACATGTGCTTTCTCTGGTCCTCGTATGTCGGGCAATTTTGCAGCAGATGTTCAGCGGCCATTTTCCCTGTGCCACAGGTGCATTCGTCAGTGCCACCTATCTTCAGTTTATTGAATAGATGGTACCTCAGTCTGTTGTGGCCTATGTGGAGTCTGAATACCATAACCTGCTCTTTTCTGTTCAGCTGGTAGTATGCATCCTTTTTTGTGTAGCCAGTATGTTCTGTTTCCCATTTGGCCATGTATCTGGCCCTAATAAACCTTTTGGATTCTTCGTAGGTCACACTAGAATCTAGTTGTGGTAGTCTTGCACCTTCTTTTGCCAGTCTGTCTGCCTCCTCGTTGCCTTGGATGTACCACTACTCTTGTTGGTGCGGACTGCTGGCATAGTTCTTAAATCATTAAGTTCAGTATTTTTCTGGCTTTTTAGTGCTGTAACTACGGCCAGGGCATCTATAAACAGGACTATCTGGCTTTCCTTGCTTTCACCTGTCAGTATTGCTTCTACTGCAGCCTTCAGTACCTCTGCCTCCGCTCTGAAATTGCTTGAGAATTTTCCAGTTGCCACTGACAGTGTTATTTTTCTACCATTTGGTAGGCTCAGGAATACCCCTCCCCCTCCATTCTGTGTTGTGTTTGTTACAGAACCGTCGGTGTATGCATGGGACCAGTCCATGCTTGGATAGTTTTCCGCTATGTACCTCAGGGTTATGTCTCTTCTTTCTTGTTCAGTCTGGCTGTTCTTTTTTCCAATACCTGGTATATTTTCTACCACCTCCGGAATGATATGCTACTTCAATGTGGGTTTGCATACAGTAGGGATGGGCTTTGGTGTTGTTATGGTGCTCATAGGGTCTTCGCTCACCTTTGCTTTGGCTATTTCTGCAAAGTTTCTCCGCTTTAGCTTCCCTTTTCCAAATCTATTTAGTCTCTGTTGTATTGGATGGTCAGTCAGTCTTCTTAGTTTCTCTGCTTGCTGCTTGGCTGCAGTCTATTCTGTCGGTCATGGATTGCAGATTTGTAATCTTTTCAAGTTCTACAATTGGCTTTGACTTCATGCCTCCTGTTATAACTTTCATGGCTTGGTTTTGAAGTTTGCTAATTTTATCAAAGTTCGCCTTTGCTGCTGTTGCCCATGCCGCAATGCCATACTCGAGAACTGGTCTCACTCTTCCTATGTACAGTTTCTTGAGTATTCTTTCGTCTGCTCCCCAGCTTGTGCCAGCAAGTTTCCTCATGACTGCCATTCTTTGTCTGGCTCTCATTCAGTTTCTCTCGATCTGACTTTTCCATGTCATGCGCCGATCAAATGTGACGCCCAAGTAGTTTGGGTTGTCGTTAGGCCGCAGATATTTGCGGTTAAAACTTATTTTGGTGTTATGGGGTTTATTTGAAAGCGAGAATATCGTACATGTTGTGTTTTCTTCATTTATTTTGACCAGCCATGATTTCGCCCACTCCTCCAACGATGTTAGGGCCTGCTGCATCCGATTGTTTGCTACGGTGAGATTTTTTTCAGAGGTCCACGTAGTCAGATCGTCTGTGAACATGGAGCTGTGGACTCTTCTTGGTATATTCTCTGAGATGTTGTTTATATACACCAGGAAAAGTGTGGGTGACAGTACTCCCCCTTGGGGTACTCCCTGCTCAAGTGTCACCTTTTTGCTCATCTGCCCTTGTACTTGTACTCTGGCTGTTCTGTTTTTGAGGTAATGGCTGATGCATCTGTACATTTTCCCACAAACTTCACTTCTTTGTAGCTTGACTTTAAGTCCCTCTTTCCAGACCTTGTCAAATGCTTTCTCTAAATCCACTTAAACCACTACTGTGTGTTTTTTCTCCTGGTAAGCATCCTCTATTTCCTGGGCTATGAGAGTGATCTGGTCCTCAGTTGATCTGTGCTGTCTAAAGCCTGCTTGCTGTGGAATTAGTATGTGTTTTTCTTCCAGATGCCACATCAGTCTGATGTTTATCATACGCTCCATCAGTTTTCCTACACAGCTCAGCAGACTGATAGGCCTGTATCCCTTTGTATCTGCTCTATCTTTTTCTTTCTTTGGTACTGGTATAATTACAGCATCTTTTCATGCCTGAGGTACAATTCCCCTTTTCCAGCTTTGGTTCAGGACTGATAGTAACTTCCTCTTTGCTGTTTGGCCCAACCCCATCAGCATTTCGTTTGTTACGCCATTTTTTCGGGGCGATTTCTTTTTCTTTAGAGTTCTCATGGCCTCTTCCATTTCATTCATTGTTAGTTTTGCCATCATGTGCTCCTCTGGTGCCATATTGATGTTGTCGTGGATCTTTTGTTCTTCATTAATGTCTGTATGCCTATTTATAGGGACATCAATGTGGTTTTCTCTGGCATAATGTTCTATAAAGGTGTTTGCAGCTTTTTTTCCAATGAGCATGTTGTCACCCTGCTTGATGGTAATTTGTTTGTTTGAATGAGTTTCGTCATTCATGGCTCTGACTAACTTCCATAGTTTGTTCCCTTCTTTATCTAAATTGAGGCTTTCTGTTTTGTTTTTCCAACTGTGTCTTGTAATTTGGTTTAGTGTTTTTTTGTATTTTGCTGTGGTGGCTTTGAGGGCAATATTTGCCTCCATAGATTGTTCTCTCTCTGCCATGTTCCTAGCATTTGAGACTTCGTCTTCCGCTTTCTGCAATTCATCATTCCAATATGGCTTGTAGTTTTTCCTTGCCCCTCTTGGGATGGTTTCGGTGGCTGCTTGCATTATTGCTTTGCTTAGGCTTTCCACCATGGGTTTCATATTGTTATTCCGTGTGTTGATGGTTTCACACAGCCCATCTGTCAGGATTGCAAATCTGTCCCAGTTGGTTCGTTTATAGTTCCAACGTGAGAGCGGTTTTATTTCCCGTGGGCCTACTTCCATTTTAATATCTAGCGTAATTGGCCTGTGGTCGCAACCTGCCAATTGGTCGAGCACGTGACGGTTTATTTTGTGGTGAATATCTCCTGCGGAGAAGGCCAAGTCTGGAGTAGAGGTGGTATGCCATGTTCTAGAATAGAAGCTAGGGCTGTCGTCTGGCCTATTGATAAGATAGAGATTTGTGTCTATCTCCCAGTCTTCCACTTCATCCCCTCTGCTGTCTGTGTCTGAATATCCCTGATGTAGATACAATATGGTTTTTGTTTACAGCCACTACCAGGAAGTGAGTGACTCAGAATGTGTGAGTTATGGTATGTCAATTATAAAAATGAGCGGACAAAACAAGAACTGGTCAATATGATTGCAAGTAAAATGAATACAAATGAAAAAGCGCACACAGTGGCGGCACCAGACCAAAAACAAAATTAAACCCATGTCATAGCCCCCATCGTCGTCTTGTAGCATGTCCTTTGCAGAACATTGCTCCCATCACAGCCTGTTTGAAAGAACCTCAATCTCTTGCCAAATGTCCAGTCTGCTACAGAGTCGTGCCCAAGCATTCCTTGACATATTGATACCATCACCTTCTTGGTCTGCTTCTGCCTGTCTTGCTTGGCACCATACCTTCCATTGCCATTTTCCTGAGGTTGTTGTATCATTTGATGTGGCCAAAGTATTTTAATTTTCTGTTCATGATGGAATTTATGTGCCTGCTCTTCTCTATGCCCAACTGTTGTAGAATGTCTGTATTCTTCTTTTTTTCGGTTCATGGTATTTTGAGAACCTTTCTATAACATTTAGACTTGTATGACTCTATTCTCTTCTTTGAGCAACAGTACATGTTTTGCAGCCGTATGCTGCCACAGGAAAAACACAGGTTCTCAAAATGTTCACTTTTGCTGGTATTCTGCCAGTTTCCTTAGGTTGTGTAACCTCTGCATTGCCATCACTGCTTTTCTTTTAGGCATTGTTGAATCACTAATCTTTTCTTGGACCCATGATTTCACTTATTTTCAATGAAAATATTACAAAAATTATAAAGAACAGCAATAAAATGCAAAAGTTTTACAGAGCTTGTACAAATGATGCTTAGCGAACAAGAGGCAACACGAGACTGACCACTAAAAAAGTGATTTAGAGGATAGTGTTTTTTTCGGCTGTTACAGAGGACAGTGGTTTTGAGATAAGGTGTCCGTCTCGATTGCTAGAGATTGCGGGTTCGAATCACAATGGAGACGGAGATTTTTCTCACGTGGATCTTTTGGTAAAAATTCCCCTTGTCTCTGGGTAGTGAGATTGGACTCACACTTTCAGTGTTGAGCACGTTAAAAATCCCTTGGCAGTTTGCAATCTAAAAGAGTAGACTTAGCTGCCGCTGCCGGAGAAATTTCTAAATTGTAGCTAAAAATCTACCCAAAAGTTATTTGTACAAGGGAGGGTGGCTCAAGGCAGCGCTGTAATGTTCAACCCACCTGCTAGCTATTTCCTCTCTTGAGGTGCTGGGGAATCCATCGGACTTATTCAGGCATTGGGGGGGTGCCCGAGGGACGTTGTGTGCACTTAAGGAAATTCTAAACAGACTTTACATATTATAGGTAACCAGTATAAGTTGATAGAGATATATGATGTTCCAAATTTAAAAAAATATCATTAAAGTTTTATACATTTTTTTCTGCATGATTGGTCTGTTAGGGCAAACCAGACAACCGTTTTGGACCCAGCGAGACCAAGCTGCTTTACACGCTCCACTGGATCATTCTAGATGCAGCATCAGAATGTGAGGATGCCGATGCAGAGTTTATGGCAGCTCGAGATATAAAAGGGAGCTCATTTCATTTGCACTCCCTTAGCACTATTCAACTTCTTGTCTATCTGTTTGCTCCACTTGTCCATTTAATGAAGGTAAGTTCTCTTGACTTTAATGACTTTATTCAAGCTAAATATAATTAAGCATTCTCATTTTGGATAGAATAAGGCCATCTGGAAGATACCTAACAGCTTAACCAGACATGTAAAAGTAAAGTAATGTAACCGATAGCTTTACTGCCATAGGGGTGTGAGGTGTTAGCAATCTCACATTTCAAAGGTTTGGCTATACAAGGGCAGTAGCCATCTCCTCTCCCTTGTCGCTTTTATTTCCCAGACTGAACCGGTACCCATTTAAAGCTGAGTCAACCTGGGAGCCGTTGCGGTCTGGAAAAACATTTCCGCCTCAACTGGGGAATGAACCCAAGACCACTCAGATGTGAAGCCAGCTCGCTAACCACTGCGCTACACTGCTCCCTTCAAATCAGACATGTGCTGGATTGGAATTCACAAGGAATGAGAAGTGCAGAGGAAAACATCAAATGCTTGCTGAGGAGCAGTGGTAACTTTCTGATTGGAAGAAGACGATAAGGTGGTCATTGCAAACTTGATGTTCCACAACAATGCATAGAAACAAGATTAGTTCATAACCACAATAATAATAGTTCCCATCGCAAGCAAAGATGGTGACAGCATCAGACTATTGCAGCGGAATGTGTTTTCTTCTGGCTGTAAAGACTGATCCTGGAATGAAAAATCCTGTCACATTAAGGGCAACACATGTGGAAAGCCAGCTGTGGAAATGTAGTACGTTTTGTATTTTCGGACAGCACGCTTTTGCTGAACCTCAGTGATGGCTATACTTTCTGCAATCTAAGCACCATTGGTGATACTAGCGCGCCAGGTGGTACGGTCTTGTGCAAACATCTCCCAGTAGAGGACATCGCTATTGAAGCTTTTCTCTGTAGTCTCTGTAGCATTTTTTCTCCCTCCTTGGGGAGTGTTTGTCTGTTGTGAGCTTATTGTATGTATAGCAGCTGTTTGGGGATGCACTCATCTGGCATGCAAACAACATATCCAGTCTATCTTAGCTGAGATCATCATCATCATCTGCATTCGTTCTCAATTTCCTGTTACCAAGCTCTGAACAGGACTATGAAAGTAGCAGGATGTAGTCTGGAGAATGGAATGCAATGTGTCGCTAGTTTACAGCTTGACTGCGATATTTGCACCTTTCGGTCCGACACATCCATCTTCGACAGTAGCTGAGCTATTTGCATAAGTGTGTGGATGCTTAACATGTTAACATTGTTAAGAATTTCAGAGTTAGACATTTTGTCCTGTCACCTGATCCTGAGCAGCCTACATGGACAGCTTAAGTGAAAATGATTGAGCTGTCCGCTATACACTGTTCATATCTCACAGGCATGCAGCAGATTAGACAACACCACAGCATGATACACCCCTACCTTGGTGGCAACACTGATGCCTTGTCGGTTCCAAATGTTTGCTTGAAGTTCATAGCCCTAAATCAAACCCTTAAACATGAAGGATAGGGGGGTGGGTTTGCTTGGGTTAGCATCTTCCCAAATTACTAGTTGGCTTGCTCGGTCCAGGCCGGTAGTATAAAGCTCTTGTCAACTTTATTATGGGGCAGAGAAGACTTGCAAGCTGCTCTACTACAACATCGGGGAGAATATAGAACTGGAGTTGTGAATCTGCTTTTCATCTTTGTCAAGGACTCTACACTTCACATCAGGGTCTGTGAACCAGATCTGACTAAAATCCTATTCCACCTCCAATAGGCGGCCTTAGAAACAGGCTGCACTAGTGTAGTCTGGCTAAAAGAATAGCGATCGCAGTGGAAAGGCAAACCGGGTACCCAAAAAAGCCAGCTTAAATCAGATGTGAAAGGCGCAAATATCGCAGCCTCGCTGTAGACTACGATAGAACGTCATAACGTTCTTTTCAGGATATTCTTTTTCATTAACATTGCCCTTAAATAGAGTGATATTTTTATGAAACATCAAGATTATGATTCGTCCTTACCCCATTTCAGTCTGGGCTAAATTTATCGATTTGTGTCTTTCAATTCGGGCCAAAATGCGGGATTTCCGTGTGTCAGTTTTATTCAAAATACAATTGATTATTATTGAACAAATTGAGCTTAAAATTATGATATAAACATCGTAACACACATAATTAAATTATCTATGACATGAAGCATTTGTAATAAAGATTTTTTTTTATTAGTACCAATCGCTAAAAAAGTGTTTTAGTATACGTTTTGAAAGTCTTACACCGGGTCAAGTACACAGGCTAGTTGATAATCTTGAGTAAACTCAACGGAAAGGTAGAGGATGGCAGGAACCCTTGGAAATTACACTTTTGACTACATAGTGACACCAGGGGTTAACTGTAATGGTGAACAACTGTTAAGCCTTTGTGTAGAGCATGGGTTATTTATTACAAACACTGTTTTTTCAACAGTTGGACATGGTATAAAAGGGGCAATCTGCAGACATCATCAAACCCTTAAACATGAAGGATAGTTGTGTGGGTTTGCTTGGTTTAGCATCTCCCCAAATTACTAGTTGGCTTGCTCGGTCCAGGCCGGGAGTATAAAGCTCTTGTCAACTTTATTATGGGGCCTGCAAGAGAAGACCTGCAAGCTGCCCTGCTACATCATTGGGGGGGGGGGGGGGAGGGGGGATATGGAACTGTAGTTGTGAATCTGCTTTTCATCTTTGTCAAGGACTTTACACTTTTTCATGTTGCCAAATGCTGTTTCAAAATTTTCATATCTGGATTCATTTTAGGTTTCACTACTGACTTTTGCAGGGTAATCACATTTAGGAACTTCTGTCTTCACCCTTTGAACCCTGGTCACCTGGCCTGTCAAACTCCACTCCCCTGGACTCCTGAAGAAAAAAAGCCAAAACCTGAACAAAACTAGATACAATGACAAAACTAAGTGATCTGTTTCAATTATTTTATCTCAAATAGACTGACCTGATCATCTCCAATATTCCTGCTTATTATGCCATTCCTGCTTATTATGCCAGTCCTCCCAGCATGTAGACCCATCCTTTAGGCACAGATAAGTTTCACAATGTTTACACCAAAATTTTGTCTTGACTTGTTTGAATGGTCTGTCTTTGTAGACCATGTTTGGGAAGTCCTTGACATGCTTGTTAAATTTAAATGAGCATACTACACAAACATTATTTCCTGTAGCTTTTGGAGACATTTGTGGATGATGGGAACCAACATTTTGCAGTCTCTGTTGTGCCTCGACACGGTTGTGAAGTTTTGCAGTAGCTGCTCTATAATCCCCAATGAGGAATAAACAAACTTCATCCATGAACATCCCAAATGTCCTATAGCATCTTCCTGTTGTATTGTGGGGACTATAATGATCCATAAGTATGTAGGCATTATTACATGCCCACATAAAGAATTTCACAATTAGCCTCCTAGGCCAGCGATAATGCCGTCGTGTCTTGTTGAGACGACAAATTTGGTTGTTGACATCTGTGCCCCCCATGAAATCATTATAGTCAATACAAAGTTTAGGAGTTGGAACATCCACAGCTGTTCCATCCTTTCTTCTCCTTCTAACAGTTCCAATTTCTGTTGGGTTGTGGTAGTTAGATATAAAATTTACAGATCTTTGGTCCATCCAGACAAGGCATACAATGTTGTTATGGCAAATAAATTCTGAATGACCCCTGTCCATTTTCTTCTTTCCTGCCAGTACTTTTGGATAAAATTTCCTATTTGTCATTGCTGTACCTACAGCAAGTGTACCATAATCAGTGTACAACTTGTCAAAGAGAGTTACACTGTTGTAGAATCTGTCCATAACAACAATATGGTTTTTGTTGACCAAATTCCCAGAAGTTAAAATTCTAATAATGACGCTACCAACAACACCAAGATCTGGAATAATATTGTCTGCTTTTCCAGTGTAGATTTCCAGATTCAGAATATATCCAGAGCTTGCTTCACAGGCCATGTAAGCCTTTATTCCCCACTTTATGGGCTTTGACTTGATATACTGTTTGAAGGCAAGTCTGCTCTTCGAGGGGATCATACCTTCGTCTAAGCTCACGTGCTGTGAAGGCGAATAATAGTGCCAAAATTTTGGTACACATCCAACATAGGCCTTACTTTGTAAAGTTTATCTGCTTTATCCAAAGCCGGGTCCTCCTCATCAACAAGTTGAAGAAAAGTCCAGTCACAGTGCGGAAACCAGGAGAATGAGGCCCGAAGTTAGCAGACGAGCTAGACCAGTACTCCTCGTAACGTGGTTTACTCACACTGTGTTCCATTTGAAGACACTTTAAAAATTTTTGGCATAGTAGCTAGTTGGTTTCTTGCTTCTCACCTGCTCAGCGCGTCGAGTTGTCTGCTCACACAAATTGTGCCAGAAATCATTATCCAGGAAAGGTAAAAAAATTCACTGGCTTTACTTTCTGGATTAATAGATTCTGGAGTGTTCTTAGGGCCTATCTGCTCCATAAATGTTGTGTCTACTGCAGACACAGGTCTGAATATATTTATTGGAGACCAACTTGCATCAAATTTACTAGAGACACTACATGGGAGACGCCCCTCTTCCAGCCTGATCGCCAGAAAAATCAGGAACAGGGTAAGATGTAGCTTCATCAGAGTCTAATGAACACATGTTATCACTCAAATGATCATCTGATTCAACTTCTATATCAGTTTCAGAATAGTTGCTATCTAAATCTAATTCATTGTCCTCCGAATCATTGAGAACAATCTCGACAGCTTGTTCCATTGTAAGCCTTTTAGAACGCTCATTTACTGGTTTTTCTGCATGTCTTTTCATCGTGAAAATATTGTAAAAATTTGTCGCAATGTGATCAGTTCATGGACGCCACCATTTTGAAGTAACATTCCGCAAGTAGTATGCAAATTCTGCCGTGTCTATCCATACTATGCCCGTTCTTATAAGGTACGTGTGCTCTACCGGTAAACTGGTGACTCGGGGCGCGGGTTATGTACACACACACCGGTTCATCGGGATCACGGATTCAAAGGGTTAAAATGCAGATGAAATGTGTCTTTCTGAAATGTGAAAGGATTTCTGTTCTGTTCTGTTGTTAAGAATCAACGCCATTGCGCTTTCGGCAGACCGAGAGGTGCTCAGTCCATCACAGCAAATGATGAAGAGTGTAGGTACTGATGGTTCCTGTAGCTCACTAGTTGTATACACTTCTGCTCCATCCTCTGTCGCCACTCTTTGCTGGACTCATGTATAATTTCAAAATCATGTAATCTGTGCGCTGCTGGTTGATCAACTGCTGTGTCTTCATCCAAAAGGTTGATCAATTTTTAAATGCCACCTCTATCTATTTAAAATTTCCCCACAGCAGGTGCACCTTAGACCAGGATGTCAGCTCTTTCATTCCTGCAAACCTCAGCATGGCCAGGACAGTAGATGCACACAGGTTCCCGGTAATTCGAGGCTTCTATGCACAGTATCCACTCATGCCACAGCCAGCCCTTCTGCACCTTCCGAAGCAAGGATTGATACTCGGAGATGATTACAACCCTCATTAAAGAGCTTCCAGCTACCTCAGAGCCGAAGTCAGGACCTCAATCTCCATTCTGATACTGGATGGATGTTGTTGTCAAGTAGGCAACTCTCCTCTCCGAAATGACCCTGCCTCTCACTCTAACATGACAGCTCCAACTGGCTTTCATAACACAGATACATCGGTATATAAGATAGCATCAGAGTCCTGAACATTATCACTTATTACTTTTTAGCCTTGGTTCCTTTTTCTACATAAGTCATTATATTTACTCCAGGACCATGACTTTGAATCCCTGAAGCTTGAAAACGGTCTTCGCCTGTGGCAGCCTCTGTGGGAGTACCAGCAACCAGACATACCTTGTTTTTCAACTCCTGTCAAGCCCCAAAGATGCATGCTGCGGGCTCAGAGGTCTCAGCTTAAGGTCAACACAAATGCAGCTAACATATATGTGGGAAAAGGTACTTGTTTTGACTTATACGTTGTTGGTTTTATTCAATGTCAGCAACATTTTTGCATTTTCTTCGTCTGCTATCATTGAAAAAAACAGATGAAAGATTTCACATACTTAGGGAGCACATTATCAGCAGACAGAAGAATCACAGCAGAAATCCAACAAAGATACAATAAGACAAATTAGATCATTGGACAATTAATACCAATACTTAATTGCAATCATGTGACAACAACTACCAAAAGAGCTTTATACAACACAATTTTCGTCCCGGCACTTTGCTATCAATGTAAAAAATGGATATTAACATCAAATGAAAAACGACTCATCATAACAGCAGAAATTAAAGATCTGTGAAAATGACCAGGTTATCAAACTTCATCTCCAAACTGGCCACAACAGAATGAGACACCACCTGTACACCAAAGTTACTGTGATCTGCCAAACACAATAGCTGCACATGTATTTCAGGACTGCCCCAAGCACATAGATTGTATGACAGTATTGAGACCCCGAAAAAGACAGCAGACTTTATTGGACAATCCAGAGTTCCAGTCTAAATGAGCAATGACAGCTTTCTTTCTTATTATTTTCTTCTTCTTTTCAGTATTCCTGTTTTGCCTTTAAGCATCCGGTTAGGAAGAGATCTCTAGACTAAGTCAATGCCGCCAGCCAGAGGAGGGAGATAGAGCACACTTCACCATTGAAGGGGCACCAGCAACCGTGATACCATGCATCCTACCAAGCCTTTTTGTATGTCTACACAAAAGTCTAAAAATAATCTATATGGTGCTTGTACTGTGAAGTCCTTGCAGGCAGGAGCAGTACCAGTTTCCTTGCAGAGTCTACCCTCAGGTACAGGAGGCCTCCCTAATATGCATTGCAGAACCAGGATGCACAATGGAGAAAATACTGGCCAACCAGATAAGCCTTGAAAAACTCTCCACTACAGCAGCTTTTATCCAGAGAGCTGGAACGAGATGAAGAATGTGATAAAAGAACCTGCTACAGTTGTATTTTGATAGCCAGTGACCTTTACAAGTTTGGAATCAAACGTAGGTGAAGCAGGTTATGTTTTGCAGGGCTGAATCAGAAATTTGTACATCCAACGAGCTATATGAACAATCTGTATCCGTACCTTTTGCCATGCACTAAAAGGGTGAGCACCTTATCAGGAGTAATTTGTTTGGAATGTTGAGGAGAAGATAAACAATCTCTTTGTGAACATAAACAAAACAAAGATAATGACCACCGACAAGACAAGAAGTCAACATAAATTCAAGTTATGGATTGTGTAAATAGAATAGGTCACGAACTTTGATTATCTGGGCACCAGAATTGAGAACAATGGTGATTGCTCAAAGGAAATCAGAAGAAGATTGGCTATGCAGAGGCTACGCAACTTGATGAAAGTATGGCAGAAGTGAATCCAATCCAACAGACGTGAAAATTTAGAGAACATTTGTCTTTCCCGTCTCTGTGAAACATGGAAGGAAATCAAGTCCTTCAAATCAAATTGTTATAGAAAGTTATTCAAAATACCATGGACCGAAAAAAAAAAAGAAGAATGCAGACATTTGACAAGCGTTGGACATAGAGGAGAAGTGGTTCATTAATTCCATCATGTACAGAAAATTGAAATACTTTGGCCACATCAAAAGGCACAACAGTCTTGAGAGAATGGTAATGGAAGGTATGGTGCTGGGCAAGAGACAGACAGACCAAGACGGTGATGGCACCAAGATGCCAAGGAATGCTTGGGCATGACACTGGAGCAGGCTGGAGATTTGACAAGAGATTGAGTGTATTTCACACAGGCTGTGATGGTAATGACATTCTATGAAAGACATGCTAAATGATGTTGTTGAAGAGACAACTTGATGATATTGACTGTACCAATGATTTGGCTCTTGTTAAAGGGGACGGCTTGGGCCAGTGGTTAAGTGACACCGCTCACAAGCCGAAGGTGCTGGGTTCAATCCCCATCAGAAGCAAACCCTTAGAAAATGCAGGATGCACTGGGCCGATAGGCGCAAAATAAAAACATAGTGCAACGCACACTGCCTTGGTGAATAGAGAAATAAGGCGAACGCAAACATTTTTTTAAAAAAATACCCACAGTCAGATGCAGAATAAGAAAAGTATACTTGAGGAAAGGTTACTGCAATTGGGTCTGACAATGCACAGAGACAGGTGTTGAGGGAAAAAAACGGCAATATAATGTGGAATGTTTCATATATCTTGATAGCAATATAGACATATCAGGAGGTACAGGATATCATGTTAAATTAACAATACAGAAGACAAGAGGACATTCATTGCATTAGGGACATTATGGAAATCAACAGAAATTAGAACTACCACCAAATTAAAAATATCCAACATAAAGTTTCTTTTATTGTATGTCTCTGAAACATGGAGAACAACACAGATACTTATGACAAAGATACAGACTTTTGCAAATGGTTACCTGTGCAGAATACAAGGATGGAAATAGTACAATAGGATCACACATGCCAAGTCTTGGAAAGAACCAATAGGTACCAATGGAGCATGACATACAGAAGAGGTGACGACCCAGGATAGGCCACACAATACGGAAATTAATAAACATTACAAGACAGTCTCTGTTCTGGAATTCGCAGGGCAGAAGAAATAGTGGATAACCAGGATAACCGAGACATAACATGGAAGAGAGAGCTGGATGCCAATATCAAGTTAGCAGGCAAGATGTGGACAAAGCTGACTTAGATGACTCATGACAGGAAGACTTGACATATATTTATTGGAAACCTATGCTCAGCATAGAGTGGTCAGGTTTTTGATTGATTGATTGTATGAATTCAAGCCGATCAAATATTCACAATTTTTTTATGTCCTAGGCACATCAAGAGAGAACTTGACATTTCTATTTGATGATTCAACAAGCCGACACAGCGTTGAGGAAGAAAATGCACCCAATGCTCCTCTGGCAAGAATGAGTGACATTTGCACCCTCTCTACAGTAGAATCCCAGACTGCAACAATGGAAGTGATCTGTGAGAACTGTAACACTGTGATGCCAGTTAGGGTATGTTGTTAAAATAAAATTCACCTCAACTCTATCTTCTTCTTCTTCCTTTTCGATAACAAGAAATCTATGCGTCCCGCATCTCTTCAATGCCTCATGGCAAGAACAGGAGACAAAAAGAAGAAGATGGAGCGTTAACCTTAAGCACGCCCTTGTCCGATCCCTTCTAACCAGCTTGGCCTGCAAAAACGGTGTGCGGAAAAAAATTTTTTTATTTTGAACGGAGTCACTCCTGACAGCCATTTTTTACTGCTGAGTACGTCCTCCATATATACACGATATTTTGCCGGTTAACCTTACGCACGCTACATAATTTATGAAAAAAATTTGACCTAATTAATTTTCTTAATTAGTCGCCGTGGTAGTCGTCTTTCAAAATTTGTAACTTTTATGTTTGTTTGTCAATAAATATGATTTTCTGGCGTGTAGATAGATACACAATAGCATAACGAACATGTGGGTGTTATTGTTTTTGTTGTATGTTTGTTAGTTTTTGAGATTTAAAAAGATGAAGTTGAAAATTTATGAAAATCTCTGGAAAAATTTGGACTCCACCACTAGGTCTAGTCGCTTCGATAGAAAACCATGGAAACCACAACAACGTATCGATACTGTGTTTACAATATCGCCACAACTGTTAGTTTCCAATTCAAACGTAGTTCTTTCATATAAACAAACAAAATAAACAGATCTACGCGATAAAAATCTTTCTCAACAACCTACTTCCCCTTTCGCAAAAAGTCGGCTTGCTCCAAACGGCGTATACAAAATTAAAACTGTTCAAAAGCCATTTGTAATCGCACATACGATACTTTAACTGGCAAAATATCGTGTATATATGGAGGACGTACTCAGCAGTAAAAAATGGCTGTCAGGAGTGACTCCGTTCAAAAAAAAATAATTTTTTTACGCACACCGTTTTTGCAGGCCGAGCTGGTTAGAAGAGATCGGACATTGGAGTGCTACAGGTTAAAGTATCGTGTGTTCGATTACAAATGGCTTTTGAACAGTTTTAATTTTGTATACGCCGTTTGGAGCAAGCCGACTTTTTGCGAAAGGGGAAGTAGGTTGTTGAGAAAGATTTTTATCGCGTAGATCTGTTTATTTTGTTTGTTTAAATGAGAACGTAGAGGTGAAAATTATATAGATAAATTTTTGTGGTAGTTACACCATCACGTGTTTTACCAATATATCCATCAATTCCCATAAACATACCTTTCTTATTATTTGTCCCAGTTAAAGTCTGAATCCAAGTGGCTGCCCTGGAAACAAACTTCAACCATGCATCCTGATTAAGAGATTAGGGATTAAATAGGGAAGGCAAACTCGGTTCCCAAAAAAGCCAGCTGCAACTCAATGTGTTGAGCTGAAAGATGCAAATATTGTAGCCTTACTGTAAACTATAACACAGAGTTTTGAACATCCTTTTCAGGATGAACACCAAAGACGAAGAATAACCTTTTGTGATGAAAATCTTTTTACACTTTATATTGTGTATTGTCAAGGAAGTGATTGTCCATCTATATTCATTTTTAGTTGCTGACTGTGGCAATGTGCATCTCTTTGGCGGTACCGCTTTGATCTGGATACTGATTCTTGTTAAGTTTTGTTGAAATTAGATGATATACATGGCACTTGCTCCATGCCTGATTTTGCATCTTTTCTGGGAATGTCTGAAAATACACATCTGTATAAACCATGACCTGACATTAGGGTACTAAAAAATAAGGAGGACAAAAGTAATGCACCGAGCAGGTCATTAATAAATGTTGTAGATGGGGGCTAGTTACCTCATTGTGTCAAACTAAATGCTATATAAATTATTGTTAAATAAGAGCTTGACATTTTTAGTGATGGCTTTCTGGTAGGACTAACTGCAAGGTGACTCAATGCTCTTTGAATGGAATGTGGCAACATGAGAAAAACAGCAACTATTTATTTCATTTATAAAATGGTTCAAAAAAGAATGAAGAGTTCATTCTCAAATGTTTATTTGATTGACGTTCATTACATTTGTTTGAAAACAACTGCTTTTGTACCTGGCCGAGCTCAGAAAACAAACATTTTTTAATATACATAAATCTGTAATAAATACAAATAAAGCCAAAAATTTTCATACAATAAATAGATGGAAATTACACATTATGAATTTTTCTGTCAAAATGGTGTCAGTTCATGGTGCCAGTTCATTGTATCAGCATTTGCTGGTAAACAATATTGTTTGTCAAACCATATAATCATATGACCATAACTCATGAAGGAAATGACATGAATATTCAATTGCCCATAGCTGGAACCCATTACGCCAAATATTTGTGTAATTTATTTGGTCGTGTCCCTTGCTAGACTACAAAAATTAAATTCTTGTATGGAGCAGCGCATGAGCTGCAGCGGTCAGCGATCCATAGCTGACTAGCATCAGGGCCAGTGAACCAGAGCTGCCCAGACCCTTCTACACCTCCACGCGGTGATCCTGGATAACAGGCTGTAACAGATCAGACTGGCTAAGGAGAAGGGATCGAAGAGGGAATGCTAACCCGGTACTCACAAAATGCTTGCTGAAGTCGGATGTGTTGGACCGAAAGGTGCAAATATCACAGTCAAGCTGTAAACTACGACACAACACATTCCGTTCTCTGGACTACATTCTGCTACTTAAGCCTTTTTAGGGTTTGGTAGCAGGAGATTGAGAAAGAATGAAGCCAAGCCAAGCCCAATTTCTGGTATATAGAGAAATTATCATATGCCCTAAACTTGTGAAACGAAAGTGATATCAAATTGGTAAAAGTTGCGCTTGTTTACAAATCAACAATAGAATGTTCATTGAAAATTTCAGTTCTATGTGTCTTTCCATTCACGAGTTATCTCCTCTTCAGACATATATATGAACTTTCAGAAATATAATATTGACTGCTATTGTCTACTACGATTGATATAATCCTTCATATAGGGTACCGAAGGGGGATTAACATGCCGATGTGGTCGCAGGGATACCCTAGTGGCCTTTCTTCCCGATTCCAACAACTATGCCTTTCTGAAGCTCACCTCAACGGTGGACAAAGACTATGTAAAGCAGAAACTGGCATCTGCTGTCACTAGTGGTACAAGAGGCACTGCCACAATTGACATTCTCAGTGCTAGTTATCTTGATGTGGCAGTGCTAAGGTTTGTATTTATTATAACTTTGATATCTTTTGATGTTTCCTTAGCTCAGTGTCAGTTGCCAATTGTTATTAATTTGTGAACAAAATTTGAACTTACATAATGTGCAGGATCCTCCTTATGGAAATCATAAGATCACTTATTGGATAGGAAAAAGGATATGTTCACTTTGCCCTACTATGTATGTAGCAGTAGTAGCCATCCATTACTAACAAAGATAGCAACAGCATCAGATGATTTGTGTGAGCAAACATGGCTGCATGTGGCTGTACAGTTCAATCCTGGATCTGCATACCCTAACACTGTGGGACACATGTAAACGACGTTGATAGCCTGGGTGTCCTATGTCCTTCTTCTTCTACGTTCGTTCTCAAACTCCTGCTACCAAGCCCTGAACAGGATTTTGCAAGTAGCAGGATGTAGTCTGGAGAACGGAATGCGTTGTGCCGCTAGTTTACAGATTGACTGCCATATTTGCACCTTTCTGTCTGACACATCCGTCTTCGGCAGGTCCTATGTCCTTTTGGATGGCTTGCTTCTCACTCATATGTTATGCTCAGCCAGGCAAGCACCTTGTGTGAATGCAGAGCACTATGCCGAGTGGTCAGATGCGAGTGACTATCTTAGCTTAACTTAACGTCTTTTATACTGGTTTAGGAGACACTGCAAAGTCTGGTTAACCAATCTGCGAGTCTATCTTAATAGACTCAAACACTTAGAGCAAAGTAGATTCGCAGCCTGTTAGGCTATGCTGTCTTAACAAACCACCTAACTGTGGCCGGTGTTATACCATGTCACACAGTTAGTCGCCTGTTACGACATGCTCTCTGTGGACAGTGGTGCTATTATTGTCCTTGTCATACACAAAAACCCCGGCAGACCACTCTCAAGAGGCATCAAAATGGAGACCTTTCAAGGAGACTTTTAGCAAATTTTGCATTTTCTTTTTTGTTCCCGCCTGATGAACTCTTGCCTGTCTTGAATGCACCATAAAGGAGTTGCATAAGCAGGAGGTGGTCAGGCATGCAAACAACATGCCAATCCCAGCAAATCTAGCACTCTGCAACAAAGTGTAGATTTTAGGGAGTTTTTCCCTTTGGAACACTTAATAATTGGGTATCCTTCCTGTCATTTGATCTTGAGCAGCATGTAGTAATAGTTGATATTGAAAATTACCTATTTTTAGTACTCCCATTTGGACGGCGTGGCCTAGTGGATAAGTGGCACGGCTCACAATCCGAAGGTGCTGGGTTCGATCCCCATCACAGCACCGGCCGTTACCCCGGGGAAGCAAACCCTTAGAAAATGCAGGAGGAAGCAGACCCTTACATAAAATGCATGCTGAAGTCGGATGCATTGGGCCGACAGGCGCAAAATAAAAACCACAGTGCAACGCACACCGCCTTGGGGATTAGAGAAATAAGGCGAACGCAAAAAAAAAAAAAAAAAAAAAAAAAAAAAAAAAAAGTACTCCCATTTTAGCAAGCCATAATGAGTATAAATTGTGCGTATTTTACACAAGATTTTTACAATATTTGAGACTCCTTTGTTGAATGTTGGTACTAAAATGTTTGTGGTTTTTACTGTCTCAGGTGTCTCTTCTGTCTGAGCTGGTCAGAGGATGGCATCTACTGGGCTCTCAGGTACAACCTTAGTCTACCTGATATTTTACATTCTGTAGCAGTTTATAGATAATGGTTGTGATAGCAATTAATCTAATCAGAATGTTCTAGCTTAGCAGTTCTCATATTGTGATAAAAACAAGGACAGAGATGATCCTAAACGTTCTGAAGAAATATTATTTTTTTTTTTTTTTTTTAAATAATTGAAACAGGCCAAAACCGTTCTGCAAGGCGCTGTGTCTGGGAAGCAGGGGAGAGGGAGACCAAAAAAGAGATGGGAGGGCAATAAAAAAGAGTGGACGGGAAGGTCTATAGCTGAAACTAATACCCTGGCGAAAAATCGAGACGTATGGCATGAACTGGTTCAACAAACTGTAATAACGGTGCCTTAACAACCTTCTAGGTTACTGGACTGATAATGATGATGATAAATTGAAATAGAGTTGTATATTTGTTTAAATTTGGACAATCATAAGGGGGAGTTAAAGGGAGATCATGGGGAGAGGAGACTAATGTCTGGGCAGGAAAAACATTGATCAGAGGCGAAATATACTGACCAACACCCCCACCTCATTTTTGTGCAGTTCTCCCTGGAATGTTGTTTCATGACTGTCTGGGTAATGGAGCTGGAGATCTCTGTAGTAGTGAGCGACACACAGATGTAGACAAACATAGCACAACCGGCCAACTAACGCTCTTTTCAGGGCACGTAAAAGAGTAATGTTACTCAACATGGACATTCAATAACAACAAAAACAGAAACAGTGGATAAGATTTGGCAGCAAAAAGAAGAAAGGAATTATTTAAATGTAATCAATGTTATATAATGACAATGACCAATAGCGCTGTAGATTGGGTTGAGGATGTTGATAAGGATAGGGTACAGCTTCAGAAAAAAGTTTGGCATTATAACCAGACAGTGCTGGATTGTAGCCCACAAGGAAAACAATGAGTGTGGCTACCAAAGAACACCTGGCTGGAGAATACTAGAGCCTTAAGGGTGGAACAAGAAAACTGCCACCTAAAAAAGTCATAAAGACCGTTTTGAACATGATCTGAGTGGAATGAAAAGAATAGAACCACTGTCACCTTCTAAACATGTCATAAAAGGCGACTGAAAAGAGTTGTGCCTGAGGCTGGCAGTGTCATCATGTAAAAATAACACTGCCATTATAATCAGCCACTGCAAAAGCTTGGATACAGGCTTTCTGTAAAGTGACCAGCTACTGGAAAAACATATTTTTCACATTAGATAAAAAAAAAGTGAGTGATTGCTAAGGCTTAGAAAGAGACTTCCTTTAACCCATTCAATCCCAGAACGGCCAGCGACGGCCGCTATCAACTCGCTCCCAGAATGGCCGCCGTGGATATACTGATTTAAATATTTTTTCTTACGTTTTACCTGCGAATAGACACGCTAAATTTAGCCTTCACGTAACTACCGGTAATGGCGGCTCCCATTGCAGTTTACAGATCGTTTCCATCACGTATGGTGTTCGAGCCGTGATTTTTTTTAAATGACCTTCAATTTTCTTCAAAACTTGGTGCGGACTGAAGATGCTTATGAGTCAGACGATAGTGGTTGCGAATTTGTTGGAGTTGAAGAGAATGAGAATGAATCGGACGTTGATGAGGAATAAGTTCAGGACTTAAAAGATGAAAGTAACGGCACTGGCCTCGGTAGTGATGACGAATTATCGGTAGAAGACGGTGACAAAGTGACCCACCCCACAGGCAGGCCCAAGTACTGATAGAGAATGGTGAAAGCAACAGAGTAGTATCATTATTGAAGGATTTAGTGAGGAAACAGGTCCTGCAGATGACATAGATCCAGATTACTCTGCATTTGATTACCTTTCACTTTCATCATTTCTACTTCAGACCTTTTTTAAGTACTGGGCAGAGCAAACCAATGCAATGCCTGCATCAGAATTTTAGGGGGAAAAGATCCTTGAGGAATTAAAATTTGGTGTGCCACAGATCCTCATACTAGATACCTCTGTAACTTTGAGGTGTATATTGGAAAGTCAAACACTGGACAAGAAGAAGAAAGATGTACTAGTTGCAATGAACCAAGGGAGATTGCTTTTCGCTTAAACATTTATTAGCAAAATTGACAAGAGTGAAACAGACATTTTATATTGACACTTTTTTTTTCTTCACTTGTTTAATTTTTTTCATCCAACATACATGACACTCACAAAAAACATTTGCACAGAAGAGTACCTCTTCCATTTATCTGTAAATTGGAGTTTGAATCACACAAATAAATTTAAAATTGTATTTGTAATTAATTGTATTGCGCAGGCACGTCTAATTTGTGCGGAGTTATTCCCCTTGCCCTGGGAATTCAGTTGAGTTTTTCTGATCAGCTGGGATTGAATGGGTTAAAAGGGGCTAGCTGCAGTGACGGTCTATGCTTCACATAGGAGCGAACATGGTAATGAATGGATGTTGTGAACCATTAGGTAGAAAGGGGAATCAAATGGACTAGGTGGGTCTGAAAAGGCAGCAGTGAATGAGCTGACAACAGAGAGCGGCTCATATCTGGCTGCTTGCGTCAGGGTCAGTGACACATTCAGCTTCCAAGTGACAGCCATGGAAATAGTCTGCAACAATGCAGTCTGTCTAAGAGATTAAACATTGAAGAGAGAAGGCAAATCATGTCCCAAAATTGCTGTGCTGGATTTGAATGTTTTGGATAGGAAAGCGTAGATATTGCAGCCGTGCTGTAAACTACGACACAATATCACAAACATACTTTTCATGGCGATCGTTGAAGAAAGAAGAAATAGATTAAGTTGTGCAAATAATGGGTCAAAGTGAGAGCAGTGGAAGTGTTTTTTTTTCTTTCTTTAAATGGAAGACTCGCAAAAATTATAGTTTAAGGAATCATGTGCTTTGCTTTTGTTGCAAGGAATGTGATACAACTTTCATTGTTTTTCCAGATACATGCACCAACGAATGCTTGAAGTATGCCATGATATTGAAAACATGGAGTCCAAGGAGCGGATTCGTAGTTGTTCTTTGCCTATCCCTGACCTTAACGTGCTTATGGCCACCAGCAAGCCTTCCACACCAGCGGATCCATTGTCTGGCCCACCCACACCCACTGGACTTGTCCCAGAGGCCAGAAGTCCCATAAGACATGTTCCGGGACTAGAGATGCGACGTCCTGCCATGACAGGGGCAGGAGCCTTTCCACTGCCAGAATTACGAAAAGAGCCACCCTTTAAGAAAATACGTGTTGTGGAGATTAAGCAGTTTTTTGACTCCAGCAAATCATTCCTCCGCAAGAGAGATGCATCGGATCATGACGGTAATCATTGACAATGCTGCTTGTGAAGTTGGTTTTATCTCAAAATACACTAACTTAATAGGCATGTCTAAAATGTGCACAATGAATTTCATTTTGTTTTCTTTGCCTGTGAACTTTCCATGATTGTTGTCATTTTTGTCTCATTTTGGCGAGGCATATAATTTCAACTTCAGACAGAGTCCATTTGGTTATATCAGAACATGGGGACGGCGTGGGCTAGTGGTTAAGTGACACGGCTCACAACCAGAAGGTGCTGGGTTTGATCCCCATCACAGCACCGGCCGTTACCCAGGGAAAGCAACCCCTTAGAAAATGCAGGAGGAAGCAGACCCTTACATAAAAATGCATGCTGATGTCGGATGCACTGGGCTGACAGGCGTAAAATAAAAACCATAGTGTAACGCACACCGCCTTGGGGATTAGAGAAATAAGGCGAACGCAAAAAAAAAATTAAAAAATATCAGAACACGTGTACCGTCTTGATGGTGTAGCAGCTGACCTGGAATTAACTCTGATAAGGGCTGAATTATTTTGTAGTATAGAGTACAAAGTGTTACCGGGGCTCAAAATGGGAGCAAAAAATAGTAACACTGCAAACCTACCAAGCTAACCGTTAGAGGGAACAACAGCCCCCACCCCCCACACACACCTGGAACACTTGATCTGGCTTCAATTCCAGGGCCCCTTTCCTTTGATGTATTATCGATACATTGACGATGGGTTTGGCATTACCGACATGTCGGAGAAGGATTTCCTAAACTTTATCAACTTTGTCAATGACTTCCATCCCTCGATCAAGTTCACGTCTGACATTTCCCTCATGTCTGTCCACTTTCTGGACATCACTGTCTCTATCTGCCCTTCAGGCCTCTCCATCACTGTCTACTACAAACCCACTGACGCCCACAACTACCTCCTCTACACTTCCTCCCATCCTCAATCCTGCCGCGATTCACTTCCTTTCTCCCAACTCCTCCGCCTCCGACGCCTATGTCAGGATGACGACGACTTCCTTCTCAGGGCCCACGAGATGCTTGACTTCTTCCGCAAGCGATTCTACCCTGAGACCACTCTCTCCTCCGCCTTCAACGGGTTCTTCTTATCTCCCGTCAAGACTCCCTCACTCCCACTAACCGTCCTCCCTCTGACCGCGTGAAACTCGTTCTCACTTATCACCCTCATTGCGTCTCTGTCCAGGATATCCTATTCCGCCATCTTCCTATTCTTCACTCTGATCCTGCCACTCGTAAAGTTTTTCCCGATCCTCCCATTGTCGCCTACAAACGGGACAGGAACCCGAGGGACTTGACAGTCAGTAGTCGCCTACACACCAGCCCTCATAGCCTCCCAAGGCACCAGGCCGTGCAAAAATACACGTGGCTGTGTTACCTGCCCTCATGTCATCCTTTCTTGCTCCATCACCTTTCCTAAAGCAGAATTCTTCATCAAAGAGGGATTCACATGCAATTCTCGTAACCTCATCTATTCTATCTTCTGCCGCCAGTGTGGTATGATATACATTGGGTAAACTGGTATGGAACTGCGATAGTGTTTCCGCCAACACCTCAACGACATCCGCAACCGCACTGGTTCCCCAATTGCCAGCCACTTCAATGGTCCTGAGCACCGGGGTAAGGCTGACGTTAGTGTCACTGGTCTAGTTTCGTGCTTCTCTGATGATTGTCATCGATTCGCCCTTGAGAATAGACTTATCTCTAGTATGGGTTGTCCCCAACCACATGGCATTAATATATTCCATACTTTTTCTGAAACCCTCACACTGGCCCCCATCTATTTGTTTTCCTTTGCCGCCCCCCCCCCCCCCCCATTCTTCTATCAGTCCCCCCCCCCCCCCCCCCCCCCCCCATATTAATCTCACGCTCTCCCGGCTTATATTACCTACTCTTTGTTCTCCCATCTGGACCACTATTTGGCCACCATTGGCTTATCCGGCGCATTCCCCCACATTGCTTACGCTTTTCTGGTCACTGTGTTTGACCGCTCCGATTCAGTTTCAATCAAGCATCTGGCCCAACCGGTCGCTTAGACAGACTGGGTCGACTATCAGAAACAGATGAGTTGACCTTTTTTTCTTACATGTTGATTTGTTAGTTCAGTATTGTTGTCCCTGATGAAGGGCTATTGGTCGTAACGTAGGTTTTGTTTGTGTTCTCGTCTCAGTGTGGTATCTGACCATACCCATTTAAAAATTTTGATTAAACTCAACCTTAATCAACTTTTACAAGTTTTTTTTCATGTTTTTTTCCGTCTATCACCTCCTAACTCCTATGTTTAATATTTCTTTTTCTCATACCTGACATTGCATTTGCCTAATTCACTGCTACCTGGACTTGCTTACTCATTTTACCTGTATGTGCTATTCTAACCCATAGGTCCCTTTACTTATCTATCATTCTAATATTGTTCTCACCCATTCTGTAATTATGATCCATATTGGATCTACCCATGTGGATGACTGTACATTTATCTATATTAAACTTCATTTGCCATCTCACAAACCAGTCTCGAATTTTATCTAAATCCGACCTCAATATATCCACCTCTGCTATAAATGAGACACTCCTATATAGTTTTGTGTCATTCGCAAATTTTTCAATCATTGATCCTATATCAATGTCCAAATCATTTATATATATCAAGAACAATATTGGTCCCAAAACCGAGCCCTGTAGCACTCCACTTTTTACTTCACACCACCCAGAGTACTCCTTATTTATGCACACTCTCTGCCTTCTTCCCGTTAACCAATTTTCAACCCAATCGGCAACCTCCTCACCTATTCCATGTGATTTTAACTTTTTAAATAATCTTTGATGAGGTACTCTATCAAAAGCCTTTGCAAAATCTAGATAAATAACATCCACTGGTTCCCCCTTATCTATCATGTTAGTAACCTCCTTCATGAATTCCAATAGATTTGTTAAGATGAAAGATGCCACTACTGTACATCTGTTCAAGAAAATGGGCAACTGCTAATCCTGAGACAATCACAGCGACATAATTTAATTCGTAATTTATTTGGATAAAATCACACAGTTGGCTAACCTTCATGAAGAGTTCGTAAATGAACTGTTGTTTACTGATGATCAGGTCATCTTTTACCAAAATGGAGAAGGCTTACACCACCTAACCTGTCTCATTTTCGCTTGAGGTGAAATTGACATGAAAATCAACACAGACAAGACCGAGACTATGTTGATATCGCGGGGAACACATACAGAAAAGTTTCCGTAGCAGTAACATTAGTATCGCTAGTAAAGTAGTTCAAATACTTAGGTAGTATGTTCACTGATGACAGCAGACTGACAGGGAGATCGGACATAGAATTCAGAAGGTGAACAGTGTCCACTATCAAATTGCACCATTTTGAAACACTCTAAAGTACTTTTTTCAACTTAGAGAAGGCTGATAAATACACTATTTATTTCTACATTGTGTTATCAATGTAAATCTTGGTCCTTACTAAAAATACATAAGAGTAAGATCCAGAGCTGTGAGATGCGCTGTGTGAGAAGTTCAACCTGAAAGACAATTCATGATCGAATCCGCAACACCATGCAGAGGCAGATAGTAGGGACAAATCGAGTTAGTGCTTACATTGACTCCCAACAAAGCAAGTGATTTGGTCTTTTAGTCAGAATGCATTATGACCAGTCTGCAGAGAGAGCATATCATATGAAGGTCACTGGTCTACGTCCAAGGGCCTGACCTCGATGTCAGGGGATTGAGGGTGTCTCTGACACACTCAAGAAGTTTACACCTAACGACAGCACAAGCTTGTCCTGACGATAACAAGAAATCTACGCATCCCGCCCCTCTGCGACCCCTCATGACACCCCTCTGTGACCCCTCATGACAAGACCAGTGGAACAAAAGAAGAAGACAATTCATTGTTCATCATTGACATCCATAAATCAATGTTGGTCTTATATAATGCCACCGGATTTTCTCTTTCATATCTAACTAGTCAAGACAGTATTTCATATCTTTTTCATCTGTTGGCAGGTAAAGATGACGGAGCTCATGAATCTGAAGGTGATCTGCACAGATCAACTTCTGCAATGGGAGCATACAAAGAAACAAAGGATCAAGACGAAAAGTTCAGTTTATTCATCTCAAGGTGTGTTAGATTTTAAACCTGGGGACATTGCCCATACATTTCAACTGTTCATGTAATGTTTATGTCAACATGCTACTGTTTGCTCCACCAGTTTTTGTCTACCTCTTTACTGGACATATCTACTTTATAAGTTTTCAGAAGTCACCTTTTTCCAGTCCTGAATAATTTTGCCGGTTTATGTTTTTCAGTCCAGGTCAAGTGTCATTCATAATAAAATATTGAACAAATTGAGCTAAAATTGTGATCTCAATATTGTAAGTTGACAAAGTATTCATTATTAAGATGATATATTAGTATGAAGCGTTTAATGGCATTAATGCGAATTTCAAAATTGGAGAGGAAACTTTTTTGGGTACTCACCACATTGTGTGTTTCGCTGATATTCCTGTCAATTCCTTCACAAATACCTTTCGTATTGTATGTCCCAACCAAAGTGTGAATTAAACGAGTGTTGAATATCCACAAGTAATCCTTATACATGATCATTGGACTGATCAAATAATAAATCATTTCTTGGGTTTTGAAACCCGACTTTCCTCGTGATATATGATTCGACTTTCAAACATAACTTTTGCAAATATCTGCAAATTAGAAATAACCTTAATTGCTCATGCTACCATCATGTACAGCTCTTCAAAAAGGAAATTTCACAAACTAAATCACAAAATGAAAACATGTTTCAGAACTCTATTTCGGTTTTTGTGAGCTTGAAAGGGTTACATAAATAAATCAGTAGTCCTCATAATGTTATTGGGGGGGGGGGGGGGGGGGGGGGGGGGGTGTGGGTGTTTTGATGACATCTATTGTTGTGTGTTGTGCCTTTCCCACAACCCCAAGAGGTCGTAGGTATATCATTCAGTGTGTGAGCGATGTGTTGGGCATCTCTCCCGGACCGGGTTTTAGTCAATTATAAAAGAAAAGTAAAGTAAAGTAACCCATAGCATTACTGCCATAGGGGTATGAGATGTTAGCATTCTCACATTTCAAAGGCTCGGCTATATGAGGGTGGTAGTCATTTCCTCTCCCTCGCCTCTTTTACTTCTCGGACTGAACCGGTACCCATTTAAGGCTGGGTCAACCCGGGAGCTGTTGTTGTCTAAAAAAACATTTCTGCCTCAACTGGTGGAATGAACCCAGGAGGACCACTCAGATGGGAAGCCAGCTCACTAACCACTGCGCTACGCTGCTCCCTATTATAATCCATTATAGTCGTATCTAAATTTCAGTCACACCAAAACTGACACTGCTTGCAGCTAGGGCGAAGGACGCCAATATTGGTCAAATTCAGACTTGTGAACTAGACCATGAAATACGACACAAGTTTAAGCGTAGTGCTATTCATATAGTTGATGTCCAGACCAGGATAATTGGAGGGAAGAAAACACAAAAAACAAATGAATTAACCAGTCCAAATGGAAAACAACAACACATTTTCATGAACACAATTGTAAGTTGTCGACTAGTATAAATTCCTGGCAAAATCCGTGATCTGACAGCATCCATATCCATAATGAAATAAAACAGCAGAGAAATGTAGACCCACAGCCGTTTACGGCACGATCTTTGCTGCATACCAGTTATTCTATTAGTACCACAGTTACTCTCATCTGTATTTTCTTACTTTAGCCTTTATCACACTCAAAAAAAAAAATTACGCAATTTCGATGCCACTAAACTATTGTTCGTGTTCTGACCCCAAAGCATCTATCTGGTTTGAGGGCACCAGATGCTGGTTTGAGGGCACCAGATGCTGGTTTGAGGGCACCAGATGCTGGTTTGAGGGCAGCAGATGCTGGTTTGAGGGCATCAGATGCTGTTTTGGTGGCACCAGAATCTGGTTTGAGGGCACCAGATGCTGGTTTGAGGGCAGCAGATGCTGGTTTGAGGGCAGCAGATGCTGGTTTGAGGGCATCAGATGCTGGTTTGAGGGCATCAGATGCTGTTTTGGTGGCACCAGAATCTGGTTTGAGGGCACCAGATGCTGGTTTGAGGGCAGCAGATGCTGGTTTGAGGGCACCAGATGCTGGTTTGAGGGCAGCAGATGCTGGTTTGAGGGCATCAGATGCTGTTTTGGTGGCACCAGAATCTGGTTTGAAGGCACTAGAAGCTGGTTTTAGGGCGCCAGATGCTGGTTTGGTGGCACTAGAATCTGGTTTTAGGGTAGCAGATACTGGTTTGAAGGCAGCAGATATTGGTTTGAGGGCAGCAGATACTGGTTTGAGGGCACCATATGCTAGGTTAAGTGCAGCAGATGCTGGTTTAAGTGTACCAGATGCTGGTTTAAGTGCACCAGATGCTGGTTTAAGTGCACCAAATGCTGATTTAAGTGCACCATATGCTGGTTTAAGTGCAATAGATGCTGGTTTGAAGGCCCTCTTCTCTAGCTATTATAAATAGGTGAAGGTCAGAAGTTGGATAATTCTGTCATAGGCTATATGAGACACACACTGTTGGAGCATTTGACTGTAAACTGGAGAGCATGTTCTGCATTCCACTTCCGGCTGGCTAAGACAGCATTTGCAACCCTAATGGAGTCTCAAATACTTTCTCTTACTTGTATGGTTAGTACTAATACCTTTTATTTCTCCTCAGTGGCTCATGTCGGAAAAGCCTGCCAACACTGAACCAACAAGACAAGGACTCGATGGGCAGCAGCAGCCAGTGCAGCGGTCAAGAGTCATCAGCGTCCTCTCAGGCTGACCTCCATAGCAGAGGCCATAGTACATCTGCTGCAGAAAAAGAGGCCATCAGGCGGCCAATAATACGTATAACTGAACACAGCCCAGAAGCTAAAGGCACAGTGGGCAGCAGTAAGTCTGGCACAAGCGGATCAAATATTAACCTGCATGCTGCTTCTTGCCACGATGGTAGGCTCTATTGCATTTTATCTGTTTTTTTTCTGCATGATTAGACTAATGTAACACCAGTTTTACTATATGGCCAGTAACTAAGATTATCACATGTAGACGGTATATCTTCAGCTCCAATGTAAAATCATTTCTGATTTAAGACTCAGAAACATGGCCAGTAACTAAGATTATCACATGTAGACGGTATATCTTCAGCTCCAATGTAAAATCATTTCTGATATAAGACTCAGAAACATGGAAAACTAAGTGCTTGTGCAACGTGTAGCCTAGTCGACAGTGAGCTGGCTTGCTAAGACTGGGATTACAGCATGCCAGAGTTCTAAATCACAGACGGACAGAAACAAATCTGGGACGTGGTTCGTTCCTAGTACAACCACTCCTCCAGTCGACCCAGCTGTAAATGAGTACCTGGTGAATGAGTTGGAGAAGGTATACAGAGAAGGGAACTGGCCACTCCACCTCACATAGGCTGCAGCTTAGTACATGAACAGTTATCTTCATCCCCAACGGCAATTGTTGTAGAGGGACTGACCTTTACCTTTACTTAGTGCTTACATTCTCTTTAGGACTTTCTTTTTTGTGTTGTTCCTTGGTTTCTGAAATTTGGCTATAATTTTGTTGTGTAACTTCCACAAGGTTAATCCTTTGTATATCTTCTTTCTGTGATCGGAATTTACTTCTGCACCTGAATAATATTTTACCACTTTAACACTATTTTTTTATCTTTCCTTTATCAAACTTACGATCAATCTGATTTCTGGGGCCGAAGATGCAGCACAGTGAATGAGCGACTCGTAGCTGGCTGCTTGCATCGTGGTTAGCAAACCAGACCTGATCAAGACCCTATTCTGCCTCCAAATGGCATTTCTTGAAACAGGTTGCACTAGTGTAATCTGGCTAAGAAAATAGGAATTGCAGTTGGAAGGCAAACCCAGGACCAAAAGTTGCCAGCTGAAACCGAATGTGTTGGGCCGAAAGGTGTAGATATTGTAGCCTCTCTGTAAACTACAACACAATGTCACAACTTCCTTTTCAGGACGAACGTCGATTTGAACCTTTTGCATTTCTTTGAATTTCTTCATGCACTACCACATTGTTGTTTGTCCATCCATTTCCGAAGAGGACCACATTGTCATCTGTCAATCCTAGAGTTGGTTCGTGTGTGGCTGATCAAACCTACATATAGTAGTACAAACTAGTAGAACATACAGTAGTAAAAATTGCAGATTTAATTGTTGTATCAATGTCAAATGAGCTTCTAGCTTTTCCCACTGCTGTAATGGTGGAAACTCCAGTTGTTTATCAATAAATGTCTACGGAGGAAAATAGGTGTAGACTGGCAAGACGGTGAGGAACGAAGACTTATGGGAAAGGAACCAACAACCACCAGTGGGGCAACAGGTCAAATGTAAGAAATGGGATTGGATAGAACACATTCTATGAAAAGTACCATAGAGCACTATGGAATCCATAGGAAGAAAATTAGACCAAGAACTACCTGGAGAAGAGAAAGTGAAAATGAACTTCAGTCCGTGGACCTCAACTGGAAAGAAGCAGAAAGGGCAGCTCAAGGTTGAACTTGTGGAGAAGGGTTATCAATGGCCTCTTCACCGAAAGGACCACCAGATTTTGATAATAGATATAATGGACAGATACTTTTATTAAGTCTGTAGAATGGTTAGTTAAAGAGACTGTGTAATGACTTCATACACAAGTAGATAGGAACTTACATGTTACATGCCATCATCATTATCAATGGCCTTTTTAACTGCAGTAGCAGTTTTTGTACAACAGGAAGTCTGTTAATGCATTCTGTGACACTTATGATGAGATTGTCAACTTCATGTTGGCTTTACGATATGCATAGTATGGTGCAGTGACATATTCTTTCCTACCCCATCTCCAAGATCTGCGAAGAGAGCATGTGACTGGGCTTAACCTTTAAGCACATAAGAGATGTTGTGATTAGAGAGATACATAACCATCCTAATATGAAAGTATAGGGTCACTGCCTGCCTCTCAAAACATGTTATGTCTGGGACTGGAAGGATGAAGATAGGACAACCACTTCAGCTGTTGTGGGAAAAGGATAACCACTTCAGTCAATCAAATCCTGTCTCTTCTCACGGTGCACAAACCATTGACAACATCTCCCCAGCATACACGGTCTTGATCTGTTCTTTCTGCCTCTCTCCAGGTGTAATAATTTAATCTTAGTTCCCTCTCACATTCTCGTCTCCATTTATTCTTTGGTCCACCTCTCTTTTTCTCCCCATGGAGATTACGTGTAGAGCCTGTCTAGCTATGTTGGATGGTGCCTTCCACAGCATATGTCATATCCAACCTTGTTTTCTTAGCTTAATTTCATGTTTCAGTGGCTGTTGCTGGCTCCTTTCCCATAGGTCTTTATTCCTCACCATGTCCAGCCACTTTATGCCCATTATCCTTCGTAGGCATCCATTAACGAAGGGCTGGAGTCTTTGTTGTATGGCCTTGGTCATTCTCCACGTCTTCGCTCCATACAGCAACATCGACTTGACACTGGCATTGAATATTCTAACTTTGGTTTGAATCTTGTTTTCTCTGGATCTCCAAATGTTATTTTAGTGTTAGAAATGCCATTCTTGCCATTCAAAGTGTGGTCCTACATCTTCATCTGTACCTCCTGACATGTCAATTGTGCTACCCAAATAGGTAATGGTATCCACTTCTTCCAGCAGCTCTCTCTCCAGCAAGATTTAAAGTTTAAGGAGATGGCCTTTTTTTATGTTGATATTTAGTCCCAATTAACCTGATTGTTATTTCGCCCTGTCAAGTTCCTCTTGCATCATCATCATGTTCTTTGCCAGCTGTTGTACAAGAAAAGGGATGTCCACAAATTTCTATCGCTAGCGTTATTTTTGCAGAAATGGTGACCATATATTTATAAAAAGTATGTCATTGTTGTCCTGTTTACCATACATATCAATGTGTACCAGATTAACACTTTACGGTTAGACCAATATAATAGTTGGCGACAGCATCAGACTTGTCTGCCAGATGAATGTGCATTTTAGGGCTGCCCATTACTTTATTTTCTTTTCTGTTGTGCAGATAATTGCTTGTCTTGTGATCATTGTCACGAACACACATCCTTTGTTTACAACTCACTTTCTCGAAGTTTCCAAATATTTCCTTCCTTACTAAATGATAAAACATACTAACTTCTAAAAAATATCAGACATTAATAGTTGATTTAGGAAAATGTGTAACCTAAATTGGTTATATAATTTCAGTTTTCTATTTTTTATATTGAAATGATAGCATCCATTTTTTACCAATCAATCAAAATGTTAACAGGCTCCCTGTGAAGCATATGCCTTCAATAAATACATACCAAAGGTCAAGGTATGTTAACCTGCTCATATCAATTGTGAAGTTTTTGTGGCTTATTGTTTCTACAGGATGGGATAACCAACCCCATGCCCAACCTTCCTTATTTGCCCCTTAGGACATGTCCAGCAGGTTACTGTGTTACTATTCTTTACTTGCCTTTTGGGTCATGGTTAACACTTGAATGTCATTTTCTATCACTGTAAGAAATACATTTCCAACAATACATTTTTGAATAATTTAATTGTTTTAATATTTGAAAATAGTTATCCCTACATTTAGGAAAAACAAGTAAAGTGAAAGCTTTTATTTATATACAAAAACATATTTTTTTAATCGTTTGGTGCTGCACGCATTTCTTGCTTTTTACAAGCACCTTGTTGTTGCTGGCACTTTCAAAATCATCTTTCACGCTGCATTGATGAATTCAGTGGCAAATAACCAGGAGATTTTCTTAGGATTCAACCGAAAAGTGCTCAAGTGACTGAAATAAGCAAATATAAAGAAACTATGTTTTAGGTTGAAATCTTTTCAATGACCTATCCAATATTCATCAACATTTCACAGATTAACAGGTTGCACTAGTGAAGTATATGTACACAATTTCAGCCTTCTAGGTCTTCGAGAAGTTACTTAAAATTTGAGAAATAATAGAACATGCATCCAGACAGCGGTCATGTTAAGTTAAATAAAAGTTTTTCAAACAAATAAAGATATTTAGATTAAAACAGTTTGTAATAACAAAAGTTCTCTTGAGAAGACCTGTGCAAAGCAGTGTGCACTGAAGGAAATGTGAAAAAAAGGACATATTATGAGTAGCCAATACAAGTTAACACCAATGAGCTCAACTCAAAGAGACCAGTCTCAGTGACTATTTTAATGATATACCTACATTGTTCCGAGTGGTCTGCTGGGGTCTTTGTGTATGACAAGGACAAGAATAGCGCCACTGTCCCACAGAGAACATGTCGTAAGAAGCGACTAACTGTGTGACATGGCTTAACATCGACCATGATTAGGTGGCTTTGTTTAGAGCAGCATAGATGGCGCCTAACAGGCTGCAGGTCTTTTTTGTTCTAGTTTTTTAGTCTATTAATATGGACTCGCACATCGGTTAACCACTCTCCATAAGCGCTTGTCATAATGCAGCGATGTATTAAGCTGCTCGAGCCTAGCCCGCTAAGCAGGAAATCCTTCTCTCGGCTACATCCAGCTCATACCAGATATGGGAACTGCACAGGGGCAACTGTCTCTGTAGAAGTATAGGTCAACTAAGAGATCCATTAAGTGATTTATTAAGCAGTGTTATTTAGGCAACATTTGTATTTTCAAGTCATATTATTTGTACATATTCCACAGACGAGCTGCTAGGCACACCCACTTTGCCAAGGAGCTTTACAGATTCAAACATTGCCTACAAGCAAGAAGGAGAGATTGCCGAGGTTTGAAGTTTGAGTGTTTCTTACTTTCAATGCTAAAGAATTGACAATAATGTTGAATATTCTTCTTTGTCTGCAATGATCACTTAATTAGACTGGGACTGAATTTTGCAATAAAGTCTGCCTATCCTCTTATATGCATGTAAAACCTGGACCGCCTATGGTCGTCATGTTTGGAAATTAAAACTTCCACGTGCACTGCCTGCGAAAACTGCTGAGAATTAGATGGCAGGACATGGTGCCAAATACAGATGTGTTTGCACGATCTGGCATGTTCAGTATACACACCATTCTATGTGCAGAACAGCTGCATTTCGGATCAACTTCTATTAAAAGAGCTCTATGGTGAACTCCATAATGGCAAGGGTGCAAGCATGGGGCAGTGGAAAAGGTATAAGGACACACTTAAAATATCACTGGTCCAGTGCAGTTTGAACAACAATGCCTGGGAAAGAATTGCCACCAATCGCACAGACTGGCACAGCACTATTGCTGAGGGTGTTCAGAGACATGAGGCATCATGAAGTCTCTCCAGAGACGTGATCTAGCGGTTAAGTGACACAGCTCACAATTCGAAGGTGCTGGATTCAACCCCCAACACAGCACCAGCGGGGAAGCAAACCCTTAGAAAATGCAGAAGAAAGCAGACCCTTACATAAAATGCACATGTCGAAGTCAGATACACTGGGCCGACAGGCGCAAAATAAAAACATAGTGCAACAAACACCGCCTTGAGGAATAAAAAATAAGGCAAATGCAAAATTAAAAAACCCAGTGGAAGTGTCTTATTTCCCTGTACAAAGTGCAACAGACAAATTCAAGGCTCAGATTTACTTATTTAGCCATCTTCGAATTCATGCGAACAGTGAATGATGACAAAATGGTTCTCATCGATTACGATGGACGCACAACACAATTTCTTCTCAAGGGAAATGGGCATGGGCTACATCCTTTTCCTCAGATCTGTGAGAGTACTGAACTTGCTTGTGTCATGTCTACCAGGCTGTAATAACATAGGCTAGTGGTATCTATCTTTAATTTGGTTTTGCCAGTGGTTTTTCATTCTGTAAAGTACGACAACCTGGTCTTTTCTGAAAAGTTGGTACTATCCATCATTATGTGATGTTTGGGGAGTTGTTCTTGCCACTTATTTTATATTGTATCTTTTTATCGCTTTTGCTTCTTGATAATTGACCTGTATCAGTTTCACTGCCTCTTTTGCTAGACTGTTTACTCCTTGTTGCCCTTATCCCAAGGCAGAAGAGTACTTGGCTCCACCAGGGGAGTCTGTAGAGATTTCGGTCGACATGCTATGCATGAACATAGCCTTGGCAATGGTAGTGGCCATTCGACGCAAGGTGGCATTTATAAATTGATCAACGACCACCTTTTGGGTGAAGTCACAGCAGTCCATGAACCGATGATTCACAGATTGCAGGTTTTCTTAAAATCATACATGGGTCCAGCAGAGAGGGGTGCCTGAGAGGACGGAGCAGGACTATGTACAACCAGTGAACTACAGGAACTATCAGTATCTACAGGCTTCGTAATTTTTTGAGAGAGATTGAGCACCTATTATTCTGCCCAAAGTGCAATGACGTCGATTCTTAACAGGAGAGTAGGCATTATTTAGACCAGTGATTCCCAATCGCTGGTACTCTGACCGCTGCCGGTCCGCAAAAATTTCCTGCCAGTCCGCAATAAAGGAAATTGCTGCTAAGCCCCTTATCTATTTACTGCTCGAATTTTGGCTATTTTAAATGAGTATAGAATATTCATTTTTATAATATTAGCTTTAACTACTAATAGACAAAATACTATATAGATAATGGGATTTTTTTTCTGTCAGAGCAGTCTGCTAACATTTTTTACTATTTTCACTGGTCTGTGAGCAATTTTTCCTATTTTCACCGGTCCGCGAATAATTGTTCTTAATTTCACCAGTTCGCAAGGGTAAAAAGGTTGGGAAACACTGATTTAGACTATTTAACACATTTGTTTCCAGATAAATCTTTCAGGATTGTTGAATAAATAAAAATCCTGACTACTTGCAATTTTTGATTGCATGCCTTAGACAATCTTACAGTCCTCATTCTGAATAATTCTACAATTTTACAGGTGTCTGGCTCAAAGTATTATATCCAGGATAATGGACATATTAACTACAAGGTTGTTTTGAGAGCTCTCCACTTTGTAGCTATGAAGGAACATGCACCCAGAATTTGTGAAGTCCTTCTGAACCTGCTCAATTGTCTGCTAGATTTGGATATTATTGAAACAAGAGAAGCTACTCCCACATCTGCTACAGGAACTCCTGTATCCACATCTGCTTCTGGAAAAACTGGACCATTTAACCATTCAGGTGCCAGTTCTGTTGCAGGTACTCCTGAAGGTATGTGCTCAACTAACTTGTGATTCTCTGATATGAATATACTTCTATTTGCAGCCATTTCAGGAAAGAAACTACCCACAAACTTACCACTAATAGCTAAATAAAGGTCCAAAAGACAAACTATGGACAACATGGAATGGCACCTATTACTTCTGTGGCGTTCATCTTGGAAAGGACATTTTGTTATGTTGTGTCATAGTTCACAGTGAAACTGCAGTAGTCTGCAACTTTTGGCTCAGCACATCTGATTTCAGCACATCATTTTTGGTACCATGTTTGCCTTCCCTTTTCAATCCCATTTTCTTGGAAAGACTACAAGGGTGCAGCCTGTTTCCAGGGCCGCTACTTGAAGACAGAATAGGGTCTTGGTCATTTATGGTTCGCAGACCCTGACTTAAAAAGCCAGCTATGAGTCACTGACTGCTGTCAGCTTCTCTACTGTATCTTCGACCCCAGATGGATTTGCAGAACAAAAGGATGCTTTTAGCTTCCTATCATCAGGTACTTACCTGGCTTATTGAATACCAGGATTTCAATGTTTCAAAGCGGTGGTGACAAATATGCACATATGTACACAAACATGTCATATGCATGCCAGAGTTTACTAAATACTACCCTTGCTTGAACCTATGACATTTTAACAGTATATCTTCATTTTTCTCATACTCATTTTACTTAATTGACCCTGCTTTTACTATTTCCCGTGGCAATGCATTCCAAACGTTCACCACTCTTTGACTAAACAAATATTTTCTGATATCTGATTTGGTATTTCCACGGATAGCGAAAAGGAAAAATGCTGATATCTGACAAGAACTGGATATCGAGGAAAATGGGTTAGTAAACAATATCTTGTCCAGAAATATAAATATTATGACCACATCAAACATCATAATGGCTTGAAGAGAACAATACTGGAGGGTATGGTGCCTGGAATCCGGGACAGAGGCAGACCTAGGAGAAGATGGACACAAGATATCACGGAGGTCCTGAAGATGACAGCAACCGAGACGGTTCTGGCTAGAGATCGAGAGTCTTACAGATAGGCTGTTATGAGATCGACGTTATGCAAAGGACAGGCTACATGCTATAATGATCTAATCTGGACCTTTTTTTAAAATTAATTTGTGTCTGTGCACTCTTGTTCTTTTCATCATCATCAGTCCCATAACCTAGAAGGTCATTGAGGCACTGTTACTGCAGTTTGTAGTACCAGCTCCCGCCATACAACTGTGTGTCTTGGGCTGCTACATGCCTGACGGAGCCCATCTCTCTCCAGAGGGCAGTTTATTATAGTTGTGGCTAAATTTCATACAACAAAGTTGACCCTGTCTTCAGCTAGGGCGAAGGGTGCCAATCTCATGAAGTTCAGGCGTGTGAACTAAACCGTGAAATATGACACATGTTTAAGCGTAGTGCTATTCATATAGCCGATGTCCATTCCAGGATAATCAGACGGAAGAAAACACACAAAACGAACAAATTAACCAGTCCAAATGGAAAACAACAACACGCTTCCGTGAACAAAAGTGTAAGTCCTCGACTAGTGTGAATTCCCTGCAAATCCATGGTCTGACAGCATCTATAATGAACTAAAACAGGAGAGCAATTTAGACCCACAGCCAGTTATGGTTCCATCTTTGCTGCTCTTCTGTTGCCACTTGTTCTTTTAGGTGGTTGTATTTTGCAAAACTTGTCACAGTCTAATTTGGCTATGCCTTCCATGTCTACCAATTTACAGCTGAGTAAACTGGATGGAGCATACCATATATATGATATAGTAAGAACAAGTGAAACATGTGTTTTCACTGCTATCAAAAGAATTAACTGACTTAATTTATGTGCTTCAGGGCTTGAAACAAGTCACGGAGCCAAATCAAATACCCATGATGACGGATTGGGTGTGCGACCTAGAGATGAAGTGACAGCTCACAGTCTGGCTATGGACAGTTTGTTTAGGTGAGATAGCATCATTAAGTGTTTACACCAGTTTTTTAACCATTGTTTGATTCATATGCAGCCAAGCAGTCACACAATCAATGCTAAATGCTAGAGAAACATGATAAAGCGAAAGAACAATCATCCAAATTGAGACTGAATACTAACATGAAGAAAGCCAAGCTCCTTAAACTCAACACTATTAACAAAGAAGCAGCAATCATGCTGAAGAGAGAGCAGTTGGAAAAAGTGGATACCTTTACCTTTTTGGACAGCACAATTGACACGCCAGGTGGTACAGATGCAGATGTAAGAACCAGAATTGGGAAAGATACTAGTAAAACAAAGGTAAAAATGAAAAACAGCACAAACATAGAGACTCACCCACTTTCGGCTTCCCAAGCTTGAAAAAAAAAAAAGAAACTCAGCCTAAAACTAATTATCAATGTTTACAAATGGCCGTATCTGTCAGTTTCCACTACAAACGTAATTATTGTATCTACATAAGCAATCTAAACAGATCTACCTCAGAAAAATCCGTTGCAAAAACTCGGTCAATCTCAATAATTGGTGAATCTTCAAATCCAAGCGAAAAACAGAATAAATCCTTTTAAAAAATCACAACAAATTTGAAAATCACCATTGTTTTTTGTCTAACAAATGTTGGAGCTCTCTACAATCAAAAGAACAGTATGTTCAGCCATTTCTATGGCATTAACCCAGTAGTTTATGTACGACAAAGCGATGACCCTAGAGCTGGCAGCGTACAACGCCAGTGGTTTGGAGCCTATGCATCGTACTGTAACGTGCTAGTACAGAAGTAGAACTCTCTACAATAAAATGTTCAGACTATTTTAACATAGTCGGCCTGATTATACGTGATTAGAATGCCGTTGCTATACATCGTAAGTTGTGTACAGGCGACCTGTGCAACGGGCATGTGGTAAAGGTTAAGCAAAGAAAGTGAGACTGGATAAGACATACGAATGACAGGCTCTTACCTGCAATCCTCAAAGGAAGAGAAAGATACTAAAGTACTAATTTTAAATGTTTACAATTGGAGAGGGGCGGAAAGAGCAGTCCAGGACTGCGTATGGGGTGTCAGGGAGGGTAGTGCCTCATGTGGCACTGAAGATAATAAACTACAAAATGGGTATCCTGAAACAGGGTGAAAGTGAATTGAGAAGATTAAACTGAGCACAGGGGAAATACTACATTCCCCCAGGGCACATTGAAGAAGATACACGCCATAATGAAAAAGTGGTCCTAATGTTATCAAAAAAGGCTCAAAAGGCAACTATAAAATGGGAGGAAGTAAGACCCAGAATTATACAAACTGCTTTTTAAATTGCTAAAAATAAAATAAACTTTATCTTATGTTATGAGTCTATCAATGACAAAGGAGATTCGGTTAAAGACAAGTTTTACATCAGACCCTGCAGTAACCATACAGTAAAACAAATTATTAAGAATAATACTCTAGAAATTTGGATGAACAGGTGGGCGACGGGAACAATAGGTTGCAGTGTATTTAGCGAAATGTCACAGCCAAAAAGTAACAATGATATAAATAGACTACATAGAAGAGATCAAAGTTTCATCTTTCAGTTTCGAACAGGACATACCAGAGTCAATAGCCACTTGAACCGCATCAATCCCCATCAACTGCCACTGCGCAGGCATTGCTCTCATCCTGATGAAACTGTTGGACATCTACTGATTGCAGACATGAGGAAAAGATTCTTACAAGCACTGCCGACAATTGCCAACATACTGTACGGAGCAGTGAAACAACTAAAGTAAACCTGTATCTATAAAAGAATGGCATTGGGCTGCCAAGAGCAGGCTTGCTCAGCAGCTATGGGATAACAACAACAACAACATCAGACTTTAAAATATCACAGTTAAAAATGAGAAGGAAAGATAATACAATTTTGATTACGAGAACTAAATGCTTAGGTTGTGAATGATATCAGTTTGGTAAAGACCATGGGCAAACATGGAATCAGGACTAAAAATGTAGAGTTATTTGTGGACACGTGCTTAAATCAACTGGTGATTGATTCGCAAAGCAACATGTGTGTCACCCGACCACAGGAGACAAAACCAGATTGACCATATACGTAAAAGTGGTCTCGAGTAAAGGTGTCCGTCTCGTTTACCGGAGGTCGCATGTTCTTATGGTGGAGACTAGAATGTTTTTCTCGTGGATATCTGGTAAAAATTTCCCTGATCTCTGAGTAGTCAGATCAGACTCCCATGTTCAGTGTTGAGCATGTTACAAATTCCTAGGCAGTTGGAAATCGAAAAGAGTAGGCTTAATGGCCGCTGCCCAAACAAAATTAAAATTAAAAATCTACCAAAGTTATTTTACCTTTCCCCAGGTGGTTTGTTAAGAGCAGCTGTAGATGGCGCCTATCTGGCTGCGGGTCTACCTAGCTCTAGTGTTTGAATCTATTAAGATGGACTTGCACATCGGTAAAAACCACCCTCCTAGAAACTGGTTGTAAATAGACCCTGTAGAGTCTTCTAAACCAGTATATAGACGTTAAGTTAAGTAATAATAAAAAGTTCAGATCATCATTACATTCTGTAAAAGTATGTAGAGCTGGAGACGTGACATCAGACTACCATCCTCTGATAGCCAAAATAAAGTTGAAACTTAAAAGGTATGCAACAACAAATAAACACAGACAAAAGTTCAATGTAAGATTCGCCAGGAGCAAGGACATATGAGATTCATTTAAAGGTATATCAAATAGATATCAAGGATTAAGATACTGAGCAGTGCATGAGATGTAGTGGTTAGCAACCCAAAGCTGACTGCTAACGTCTGGACTAGCGAGCTAGAGCTGCCAACACCTTTCCCCACCTCCTTCTCCACTGCATCCTGTTACTTTGCAAAGCCCTTTTCAGGGCTTGGTAGTGAAAGATTGAGAACAAACAAAGAAGAAGAAGAAATATAAATTTGATAACACTGGAAATTGTTGTGCATATCATAAATATAATGCACAGTGTCTTCTTTAAGAATCTACTCTAAGGTCCTATAAAATAGCCAGATTGCATGTATTCATTCACACAGAATCTAATCTAAGGTCCTATAAAATAGCCAGATTACATGTATTCATTCACACAGAATCTAATCTAAGGTCCTATAAAATAGCCAGATTACATGTATTCATTCACACAGAATCTAATCTAAGGTCCTATAGTAGAATAACTAGAATACATGTATTCATTCACACAGAATCTAATCTAAGGTCCTATAGTAGAATAACTAGAATACATGTACTCATTCACACAGAATCTAATCTAAGGTCCTATAGTAGAATAACTAGAATACATGTACTCATTCACACAGAATCTAATCTAAGGTCCTATAGTAGAATAACTAGAATACATGTACTCATTCACACAGAATCTAATCTAAGGTCCTATAGTAGAATAACTAGAATACATGTACTCATTCACACAGAATCTAATCTAAGGTCCTATAGTAGAATAACTAGAATACATGTACTCATTCACACAGAATCTAATCTAAGGTCCTATAGTAGAATAACTAGAATACATGTACTCATTCACACAGAATCTAATCTAAGGTCCTATAGTAGAATAACTAGAATACATGTACTCATTCACACAGAATCTAATCTAAGGTCCTATAGTAGAATAACTAGAATACATGTACTCATTCACACAGAATCTAATCTAAGGTCCTATAGTAGAATAACTAGAATACATGTACTCATTCACACAGAATCTAATCTAAGGTCCTATAGTAGCTTAACCAGATTACATGTACTCATTCACACAGAATCTAATCTAAGGTCCTATAGTAGAATAACTAGAATACATGTACTCATTCACACAGAATCTAATCTAAGGTCCTATAGTAGCTTAACCAGATTACATGTACTCATTCACACAGAATCTAATCTAAGGTCCTATAGTAGCTTAACCAGATTACATGTACTCATTCACACAGAATCTAATCTAAGGTCCTATAGTAGAATAACTAGAATACATGTACTCATTCACACAGAATCTAATCTAAGGTCCTATAGTAGCTTAACCAGATTACATGTACTCATTCACACAGAATCTAATCTAAGGTCCTATAGTAGCTTAACCAGATTACATGTACTCATTCACACAGAATCTAATCTAAGGTCCTATAGTAGCTTAACCAGATTACATGTACTCATTCACACAGAATCTAATATAAGGTCCTATAGTAGCTTAACCAGATTACATGTACTCATTCACACAGAATCTAATCTAAGGTCCTATAGTAGAATAACTAGATTACATGTACTCATTCACACAGAATCTAATCTAAGGTCCTATAGTAGCTTAACCAGATTACATGTACTCATTCACACAGAATCTAATCTAAGGTCCTATAGTAGAATAACCAGATTACATGTACTCATTCACACAGAATCTACAAGGCCTTGGGGTGCCCTCATGGTTGTGGGGATGGAGTTGTTGGATCACAAGGAGATCACCTTCGAATCAAGGGACAGAACTGCCTTCAGCGTTTACACAAAATCAACCCATTTTTGTTTCACAAGTTCTTGCGGGACACCGTGAAAAAGCGGCCTCTTCAAGAAACTATTGATTTCCTACATGCTTTCTTGGGATTCTGTTTTGATCCAACAACCCTTGTGCAGTCGCCTATGTGTGAGTTTGTATTTGATGAAAACTGTCAAAACCTGAAAAAAGGCCTATCTATAACTGCAGATAATTAAAAATGTTTTGTGTCATCCACATAGCCCACTCAAGTTTATAACCTTAAATACACTCTAACACCCTCCCTCAGGGTTAGGCCCCTCCATCGCACTTTGATTGGGGCGGACAACTGATTTTGCCCTAACTATCTTAGGTACATACAGACACACACATGCATCCAAGCACTGGCTAATACATCCTGATATCGCCTAAAAGACTGCGGTCTGGGGTGGAAAAGAGCGTGCCTCCACCAGTAGAATACAGAGAGGCAAACCTTTAGTGGTAAAAAAAAAAGGATCTAATCTGTCAACTAATATCATTTGATGTTAGTATGCGCAATCTTCTTTACTGTACCCTTTGAGTGGCCATTGTTGTGATTTTTAACACTGCCAGTAGATCTTTTTCTTGGTCTTCCTCTTGCTTCAAAACTCTGCTGTTTGGTTGCTAGATGGTCATGCAGCTGGTAAGTTTGAATACATTTTGTCAGATGTCCAAATCAAATAACTTAATTTAGCGTCTTTATACTAGTTTAGAAGACTCTTACAGAGTCTCTATACAACCAGTTTCTTTTGCTCCTTTTGATCTAAAAATAACTATGTACATGCAAGTTATTTTTGAATGCATTAATTGACCCTGCCTCCTCTATTTCCTGCGGCAGTGAATTCTAAGCATCCAATACTCACTGACTATTCCTAGTATCTATTCTAGACTTTTTTTTAAAAATTCATTCGTAGCTGTGCCCCCTTGTTCTTGTAAGTGCCTGCCCTTTGATAAACTTGTTATAGTCTTTTTCATCCTTCATATAATACACTGTCTTTCAGTATGTGTCATGCTTGGTGCTGTCAGATATCTTTATTTTGTCACTCAGTTTCTTTTAGTGACACTTGCAAGTCAAGCCTGTCACGTTCTAGTCTTTCACCTTGGTCAAGGTCCTTGTCTAGCACTTCTAACAGAGAGTTGATATGAACATCTACTAGCCATTTGTTGTTTTGTATATCCAAGAAAAGAGCTTTTAAAGTCATTCAAGTAGTTTTAATCTATGGAAATCAGTCTCCTATATGCACAACCATATTTTTCATGGTTTATTCTTAAATAACCACATCACTTCCCATGTGTCCTCATGTAGGTCCTGGGGTCTCTTATTAAGATGACAAGAATAGGACCACTGGACCCAATATATATTATAAAAGGCAACATCTTTGACGTTCATTCTGTAAAGGATGCTGTGTTGTAGTTTGTAGCAAGGCTGCGATGCCTGCACCCAAGGGCCCAAAACATTCAAATTTCAGTTGGCCTTCTTATTTAGGAACCGGGTTTGCCTTTCTGTTGCGATCACTATTCTCTTAGCCAGACTATAGTATTGCAGCCTGCTGGAAGGGGAATGGGGTCTTAGTCAGCTGTAGTTTGCTGACAATGATGCAAGCAATCAGCTTTGAGTCACTGTGCTGCATCTTTGGCGACTAGATACCTGGTGCTGGCAATATCTTTATGCAAAGTGCCATAGAAACTACTTATGTCTTAGTCTTAGTTGACCTGTACATCTACAAGGGCATAAGCCCTTGTGCAGGTCCCATCTCTGATGTGAGCTGGATGTAGCCAGGAGGAGGATTTCCTGCTTAGCGGGCTAGGCTCGAGCAGCTTATTACTTCACTATTGAGGGTGGTTAACTGATGTGCAAGTCCATCTTAATAGACTAAAACATTAGAAAAAAGTAGACCGGCAGCCTGTTAGGCGGCATCTATGCTGCTCTTAGCAAACCACCTAACCATGGCTGGTGTTATGCCATGTCACACAGTTAATCGCCTTCTACGACATGCTCTCTGTGGGGCAGTGGTGCTATTCTTGTCCTTGTCATACACATAGACCCCGGCAAACTACTCGGGACTACATATGGTACTAATAATTTCCCTCACAAAACAAGTGGTCCATCATAGGCATCTCTCTCATAACTATACAGTCTATCCCTCAGATGGAAGTAAGAAAATATATATTTTAAGCCAGTCTTATTGTAATAATAGTTGACCATCACAAGTGATGAAGACCACTCTCTTTGTTCAGCCGTGTGGACAGTCGTATCTCTTGCTGTGTCCGCTGAAATGGGTGACTTGCTCTGTGATTTGGATTAAAGTGAGGAAGAAACCGCGACTTTTGTCAACCTCACTCACAGAGCCTAAGCTACCTTTTGCCAGTGGCAAGACATTCATCGAGACGACTGGAGATAGCATAGGATGCAGATTTTGTCTCAGGGTTACCACCGAAGCCATTCCATAAACATGTAACCCGCAGGATAGAAAGGTGGGATGGCATCTAACGCAGTTTGTCGTGCCTTTTCGATAACCACAAGAGGTCGTATGGATAACACTCAGCGTGTGAGTGACTCTGGCATCTCTCCCCAGCTGTATTCAGCTCATCATAGTAGCATCTAAAATTCCCACACACCAAATTCGTGAAGGTGATCCGGCAGAACTAACCCGTGAAATACGTCACAGGTATAAGCGTAGTGCCATTCAGCCGGCGTCCAGACCAGGATAAACGGATGGAAGAAATCACAAAAAAAGAACAAAATAACAAGTCCCGACGGAAAACAACACCACGTTTCCGTGAACACAAGTGTAAGTCGTCGTCTAGTGTGAATTCCCGGCAAATCCGTGGTCTGGCGGCATCCATAATGATCCAAAACAGTAGAGAAATGTAGACTCGCAGCCAGTCATGGCGCCATCATTGCCAGATTTTACTTATTGTAATAAAATAATCAATTTGTCATTTATTAATCTGATGAATACTCAACAGCCTTTCTGTAATTACTGCCAACCCTGTTAAGACATTGCTGTAAATATAGATAAATGCACATATATTGAAGACATTTAGCTCAGTTTTTTTTGTTTTCATGGTGAAAAGGGATGTTGGAAATTATGGATGTGGCCATTCTAACAACAGAACAAGCTGTTGAACTTATTCTCAAGAATTCAGAGATTTGGAGAGAATAATATTAGGAAGATAGCAAAGGAAAGGGACCTAGGGGTTAGATCGAACACGTAAGTTGAGTGAGTCCAAATAGCAGTGAAAAGGGCAAATGCAATATTAGGTTAGGTTAAAAAAAAACACATTAAACATAGGAGAAGGAAGAATTAATCAAACTATATAAAGCATTAGTTAAACCTTGATTGGAGTGCTGTGTTCTTCTTCTTCATCGTACGCAGTCAGACAGTAACCATTATTTTTTCAAAAAAAGCGGCGGTCATCCTGAGGCTGTCGACACTGCCATAGAGCTTGTCGTGTGGTTCCACTGGTGATGGCCACATCTGCTCTCTCTGATCCTCGTATGTCGGGCAGTTCTGCAGCAGATGTTCAGCAGTCATTTTCTCGGTACCACACGGGCATTCGTCGGTACCACCTATCTTCAATTTGTTGAATAGGTGGTACCTCAGTCTATTGTGGCCAGTGCGAAGTCTGAAGACAACGACCTGCTCTCTTCTGTTCAACTGGTAATAGGCATCGTTTTTGGTGTAGCCGGTATGTTCAGTTTCCCATTTGGTCATGTATCTGGCTTTAATAAGCCGTTTTGACTCTTCGTACGTCATACTAGTATCTGTTTGTGGTAGTCTTGCACCTTCTTTTGCCAGTCTGTCTGCCTCCTCGTTGCCTTGGATGTTGCAGTGTGATGGGACCCACTTGTACCACTACCCTTTTTGGTGCGGACTGCTGGCATAGTTGACAGAGTACTGATCTTAAGTCATTAAGCTCAGTGTTTTTCTGGCTTTTTAGCGCTGTGACTACGGCCAGAGCATGTGTAAGCTCGAGTGTCACCTTTTTGCTCATCTGCCCTTGTACTTGGACTCTGGCCGTTCTTTTTTGGAGGTAGTGGTTGATCCACTTGTACATTCTCCCACAAACTTCACTTCTCCTTAGCTTGACTCTAAGTCCATCTTTCCAGACTTTGTCAAATGCCTTTTCCAGGTCCACCCAAACCGCTACTGTGTGTTTCTGTGCCTGGTAGGCATCTTCTATTTCCTGGGCTATGAGGATGACCTGGTCCTCAGTGGATCTGTGCTGTCTAAAGCCTGCTTGCTGTGGAATTAGTATTCGTTTTTCTTCCAGATGCCACATCAGTCTGGTGTTTCTCATACGTTCCATCAGTTTGCCGACACAGCTCAGTAGGCTGATAGGCCTGTATCCATTTGGGTCTGTTTTGTCCTTTCCGTTCTTTGGTACTGGTACCAGTACTGCGTCTTTCCATGCCTTGGGTACAATACCCCTTTTCCAGCTTTGGTTCAGGAATGATAGCAGTTTCCTCTTCGCTGTTTGGCCCAGCCCCATCAGCATTTCGTTTGTTATCCCGTCTTTTCCGGGAGATTTCCTTTTGGCCAGTTGGTTTAGCACCTCGCGGTCTATTTTATGGTGTATGTCCTGTGTGGAGAAGGCCAAATCTGGAGTCGAGGTGGTATGCCATGATCTAGAATATAAACTAGGGCTATCCTCCGGCCTATTGATTAGGGAGAGATTTGTATCTATCTCCCAATCTTCCACTTCGTCACCTCTGCTGTCTGTGACCGAGTATCCCCATCTCTCCGAGTGGCTGTTGAAGTCTCCAACTACTATGCAGTTGGAGTCTCTGACTTCCATACTCGCGAGCGATAGGTCTTTATTTGGTGGTCCGTACAGATTGAAGATGCGGAGCTTCGTCTCTTGAGCCATTATGTCAACTCCTACAATTTCTGCTTGTCCGGTGTGATTGACAGATACCGCGCTACTCGGTATGCAGTTTCGGGTCAGTATCAGGACCCCTCCTTTGTGACCTTCTCTATCGAGACGGAAGGTCTGGTATCCTCTGATTGAGAATTTATGATTATTGTTGAGGTGCGTTTCCTGGATACATGCCACGTCAATCTTACCTTCATGCAGGTGATGTGTTAGGGAAAGCTTTTTGTTAATGACTCCCTCCGCATTACACTGTAGTATTTTGAGGGTCTTGAGTTTTTGGTCAATAGAAATTGCCCCATAGCCATGTGCCTTGAGAGTGCTGTGTTCAGGTATGGGGTCCTTATCGAAGAGGGGATATAAACATGCTGGAAAGGATATAAGGAAAAGCAGCAAAACTAATAGTGGGATTCTGGAATTACAGTTATGAGGAAAGACTCAGAAAAACCAGCCTACAGTGTCTAGAAAAGAGAAGAATTCGAGGTGACAATACAGGTTTATAAATAAATCAAGGGAAAGAATCAATTAGACTATAATGTTTCTCAAAGTACAGCTGGCTACATGAACAAGGGGCACAGCTACAAAATTAAGGTCCAGATTAGAAATTAGTTAGTTTTTTTAATCAGAGAGTTGGGAAGGATTGGAATGCATTGCCATAGAAATAGTGGGAGAAGGTTCAGTTAATGCATTAAAAAAATATTGGATGCACTTGTTATTTTTAGATCAAACTGAGTAGAAGAAACCGGTTGTATACAGACTGAACAAGGCCTTCTAAAGCAATATAAAGACGTTAAGTTAAGTTAGTAAAATAGGTTTAGATGATTTTTATTCTGAAAAGTGGAATATGATGATCATTTGAATGACAAAATGTGTAAATCGGATTATGATCGAGTTAGGTCTGTTTCTTGACCCTCTGGGGACCAGACTACGTTCTGGCGACATATCCTACATACTGTATAAAGAAAATTTGATACAGGATGGTCTTCAACAAATGTATTCTACAATCTACTGGCATAGCAAGCTATGTATACATATGGACAGGCAGACTGCAGAGCACATACGAGGCGTGTTCAAATGAAACCGAACCGAACTGCACCAAGTGAACATACGTACGATGCGCATGATGACGTGACTTCTGATGTAAACAGCACAAATCAACCGTCAAGTTTGCAAAATTTCATTATCCTTCGACTCATAGTTTCTCCAGTGACCATTGAAAATATGACGGGTTTGATACAAAATCCGTCCAAAGTTAAATCAGCGAGCGGTGATTTGGTTTCTAACAGCTGAAGGATGTCGACCAGTTGACATTCATCGCAGAATGCAGGCAGTGTATGGTGACAAAAATTTGTCGAAGACAACAGTGGATAACGATGTTTAAAAAAGGATGTGAGTTAATGAACGATCTTGCGAGACCAGGTCAGGCTCATATTGTTGAATCAGAAGATGCCATCGCCAAAATTGATGCAACAATTCGGGTGGGCCGTCATGGAGTTTACGTTCACCACACTTTTGTCACCATACACTGCCTGCATTCTGCGATGAATGTAAACTGATCGACATCTTTCAGGTGTTAGAAACTGAATCACAGCTCACTGATTAACTCTGGACGGATTCTGTATCACACCAGCTATGTTTTCAACATTCTGCTGAGGAAACTATGAGTCAGAGGACAATTACATTTTGCGAACTTGACGGTTGGTAGGTCCTGTTTACATAAGAAGTGACGTCATCATGTGCATCATATGTATATTCAATTGGTCCGGTCCGGTTTTATTTGAGCACACCTCGTACAACAGAACTGCCTCAATATACAGAGAAAACCCACTTGTCCATAGAAACAACACTCGAAGAGGCACTTTATGGGCCTGCCTATATGTAAATTACATAAGACAATGAAGTTTGTACAAGAGACAAAATTGCAGATATAAACATATTTTCAAGCGAACAAAAGAAGAATCAGTAGTACCGTCATCATCTAACAGGCTGCCACTTCAGTATGTCCCCATCCAATCCATATGTAATGGTTTGTTGGTTGGTCATTGATCCAGCAGTCTGTGGACCCTGCTCTTCGACTCAATGCCATATAATTGTATCTCTAAGTGTTTGTGAGCTGAGTTGTTGTTTAGTTCCATACACAGTGTTACATTTGTCTGAGCAGCTCTTTCCTAACACCTGCAGTTGCAATACACTCAAAAAGATAATATTCAACAGTTTTATAGGGATGTGTACACAGCTGTCACTCTGGAGTATGTTCTTGTTGGATTCTGTTCAAGTGGCTGTTAAGTTATATGTGTTGATTGAGAGGCTGTAAAATGGTGCATTGATCTCCCCTTTTCAGGAGCTTAATGTTGTCTTTGGGGTTTGGGATGGAAAAATGTTTGTAGATCTCTCTGTCAGCATTACCCATTGCCCATCTATTCAGCCAGGCCTCTTTGTTCACAGTTTTCAGTAGTTGCTTGACTGTCTATGAGGTTGTTGGTGTGTATTGTTGTTCTTGGCTTGATCCTTTCTTAGCCAATCGTTCTGCCTTGTCATTACCAGGTGTATTTGAGTAGCCAGGGTATCAATTCTGACTTCATGATATGTAATAATCTGGTTGGTATCTAGGGATATTTGGACAAGTTCAGGCTTATAATGACCACCGTCTTCTAGAACCTGAACAGTGGACATTGAGTCTATAATCATATCTAATAGATGATAAAATAGTTTGAGAAATTTGATGGTATAATTTCACTTTGATTTCCAAACTAGCCAGCTAGTTTTTATAATGCCACTTCTTTCTCTTCCAGCTCAGAAGAAGTCTGTATCTCAGGAGAACATACCTCGCACAGGTTATGTCAACAATTTTGGCCATAGTGTTGGGGGTGAAGGTTACCGAGGTGTGGAAGGTGTTCTTATTGCTAACCTGATCAAGCCACTGATAACTCGATGTGTAGAGTGTGCTAATGAGCTGTATAGCAATGAAAATATTGTGAGTACTTTCACATATTTAATTATTTGCATAACTTTCAGTATTATTTATTATGTGTTTATTATTTATGATGTATTATTAGGTTTTAGGAAATACTAGCTATATTGCCTGGTGTTGCCAGGGATAGTTATGAAAGTCAATCAATCCATTCCCTGCCAATCTTTTCTCACGCTCAAACTATTCCCCATCAACCCCTCTAAACCTGCCTTCATCCATCTCTTCTCCCAGTTCACCTACTTCTCACTCATCTTCTCACTTCTTGGTTCAGATCACTTTGCTCGCTGTATAAAGAACATACAGTTGATTGTGTTAGCATTTATCAATAAACAATATTTTTCACGCAAACATAAAATCATGTGCTCATAACTCGTGAAGGAAGACATAGCGACTTTAAATAAGTTTTGCGTTGATCTAGAAATCGGCCATAGAGAATGTTGAATGAAAATTTCAATATGTCATAGTCACAACTTATGGCCATCAAACGTTCTGTGAAAATTTCAGCTAAATATATCGTTCTGTTTGCGAGTTAATTATATTTTCATAACTTGTGGTGGTACGACATAGCGACTTGAAATACATTGCTTTGATCTACAACTCGGCCTTAGAATAGTGAGGGAAAATTTCAACTCGATATGTCGTTCCTTTCGCAAGTTACGTCATATTCAGATAAATATGTATACAAACTTTATAAGCTGCATGGCCTAGGGGTAAAGCGCCCGTTCCACAATCCTAATGCACCCGGTCCGAATCACGCTCCTGTCCAGTTTGGCAGATATGGTTTTTTTTCGCTCCTCCGTGTATGGAAAATACTTTACACTTGTCAAGAAACTTATAACAGCCAAGCAGGTTGGTGGTTGTAAGAAGCAGCGTTCTGCAAAGGACATGCTACTTACTTTTTTAAAAAGAAATATAGTATAGATTTAATCTTGCCATCATCATCAAAACCTTGGGGAACCCTGTAGAGCAAATGAAGTTCTCTTGTTCAATATCATCCGATCCAGCTCCGGCCATGTCTTCCTTACCTCTCTCATGTAGTGCAGATTCTTTTGGCTTTTTCTCCACTGTTGCAATAGCCCTGTTTAATGAACACCTTCTGACTTGGCTGCTTGAGTTATATTTTACTTCTAATCAACTTGCTCATTATGTTAACGTTTCTTGTGGCTTAACGATTCTACAGAATGAGGTAGCTAGTTCCATCAATAAATCAATCATTGCAAATCACATCGTTCGGGGTATAGACCACTGGACACCCATCTCCAGCAAGTTTGGTCTTGAACTGCCCTTTCTGCATCTTTCCAGTTGAGGTCCAGGAATCGAAGTTCATTTCCAGTTTCTTTTCCGGGTGTCATTTGGTCTACCTTTCTTCCTCTTCTCCTTCACCAGTGGGTTCCATGTCGGGGCCTGTCTGACCATGTTTGAAGGTACTTTCTGTGGTGTGTATCATATACAACCCCATTTCCTACATTTGATCATGCATTTAAGAATAGATTGGATGCGTACAGCTTCTAGAGCAAGATGATGTAATTGGAACTGGTTGTATACAGACTCTGCAGAGTCTTCTAAACCAGTATAAAGACGTTAAGTTAAGATCTGTTGCTCCACTGGTTGCTGTTGACTCCCTTTTCTCACCATGTCTTGCCAGCTTATAACCATTATTCACTCTAGACATTTGTTGAAGAACGAACGACTGGCGTTTCCTCTATATTGCCTTTTTTGTTCTCCAAGTTTCTCCTCCGTATAGAAGTGCAAACTTGACATTGTAATTATAAATTCTTAATTTGGTATTAGTCTTAATTTCCCTAAATCTCCATATATTATTCAGTAACATGAATGCTGTCCTTGCTTTTCTATGCTAGTTCCATGCCAACCATGTGTACTTGTATGCTTGTGAAACATGGACATGAAATGCTGCATTGAAGCGATAGATCATGGACATGAGGTGTGTCAGAGCGATCTCATATTGAGATCATGTCATGAATGTTGTGTGCGCAGTACCGTCCGACATTCTATCAGACCATATCCGGACCTCCTTTCAATAGTCAAATCATTAAAGCTTAGCTGGTACGGTCATGTGATACGTTCTCATGGTTTTCCCAATGTAATACTCTGAGGCGTGGTTCCTGACAAGAGAAGGAGAGGTTGTCCTTAGATGCAATGGACAGATGATATTCGAAAGTGGACGGACACAACATAAAGTGAAATAGCAGCGCTCGCAATGGATAGAGATGCATAGTCCACGGTGTACTGAGATGCGATGCCCCTGTCAACACCTAGGTTACTGGACAGACGAGACGAGAGATCGATTTGTTAAGATAAAAAATGTACAGGATCATTGAGATACTGCCATAATTACCTCACGTCTATCTATCTGTCTGTCTGTCTATCTATATTCTTTCAGTGCCAAACATGGCACATAAGACAGAACTTAATACTCTCCAGGTAGATCGGTCTGATATCCCTCGTTGTAGTTCCTGTTTTTTTGTTGATACCCATCATGGTGGCCTCTCTAGTAATTGTCATGTGTAGTGTCTCTCTTGGCCTGCCCCTCTACCACTTGGACTCCACATAATATCTTGAACTGGAAGTCAGTTGCTGTTTATTCTAAGGACATATCTGATGTACGCCCAATGTTTTCCCTTATGATAATAGAAACATATTTGCTGTTTGGTCTCATCTTGTTTGTTTGTTTGTCTTAAATTCTTTCCAGTCAATGTACATTAATTTTCTAAGACTTTTTATTTTAAAATGCATTCAGTATTTTAAATTAGTTTTGCTCATTTTCCAGCTTTCACATCCAAATGTTAATACTGATATTATGTTATAGTTGAACAGCCTGAGTTTGATGGATTTTCTCAGTGTTTTTGACCTCCAGATATTTGTTAATTGGTTAAAGGTAAATGATACCAAGGTGCTTTGAAATGAAGATTTCAGTTGCTGTGACTTCATCATGTGCCATTTTGCTGTCTATGTAGGTGAAATGTTATAACTTCTGTAATATGTATCCATTCAGTTGGAAATCAGTGACTTTGTGAGATTCATGATTTTTGTTTTCAAAGCATTTGTCTGCAGGCTTATCTGTTCAGAGAGTTGACAGAAGAGTCAATTCATCTGTGAAGGCAAGATCGTCTAGGGTCATATCACCCGCCCATTTTATGCCAAAATTTAGGTTTCGCAAGTACATCCTGTTAATTAAACAGACTAACATTCCATGGCCTTGGTTATCCTATTTTTTCAGGACCTCTTGTCATAATTTTATTTTCAGGAACAGTTCCCATTGAAGTTAAACAGTACAATGTTACAATCATGTAATTTTACGTTAACAGAGTTTGTTTTGTGATGTCCGTCAAATGATGGCCTACGTGAAGGAGATTCATGGTGGAACGTTCCGAAGGGTGGCATTAAGTGGCTTGCTAGACTCCTTACAGAAAGTACGGTTGGAGAGCGCAGAGAGGAAGCGAGAGATCTTGTTGAAGAAACAGTCCTCTCCAATTAAGTGAGGCCAAACTTTGTTTTCTGTTGAAATTATAAGAGTTGGTATTTGAATTTACTATGATGACTAGCAGTATAAACGAGATCCCAAATTATACATCAGAGTAAATGTAGAGATACTAGAGCAGGTGATGTGTTTCTTATATCTTGTGCATGAAATAACTGATGATGGCAAATGTGCAACTGGAATCAAGAAGACAATAGTCATGGTCAAGGATACATTCAGCAAAAGGAAAAAAAGATATTCACACCTAGAGAGCTAAGATGCAACTAAATATAAGAATGATCAAGTGATATGTTCACTCATAACTTATATATGGTGCAGAGACTTTGGCAATGAACAAGCAGTTAAAAGATAGAATCCTTTACCACACCACAATAATTTGTCATAATTTTATATTTTACGATGGTTGTTCACTTTAAGAACCTGTAACCTTTCTGTTTGTTGGTCAATAAATATGATTTTATTGTGTGTAGAGACATAAATAAACAAAGAACTTGTTGGTGTTACTGTTTTTGATGTGTGTTTGTTAGCTTCTGAGATACAAGAAGTGAAAATTGATAAAAACAAAGCACACAAATTTGAACTCACCTGTAGCGACCATTGCTCCTCTATAAATTCATGGAACCACAACAAAGTATCAATATTGTGTTTATAATATCAGCACAACTGTTAGTTTATACTAAAAATATATTTATTACATCTAAATAAACGAAATAAACACGTCCACCTCATAAAGATCTTTTACAACAACCTACTTCACCTTTCTAAAAAAAGTTGGCTGGCTCCAATCTGCTTAATAAGAAGATAAATCGTTAAAAATCCATTCGTAATCTAACCTATAATATTTTAACCGGCAAAAAAAAACCTGTGTAGATGGACATTGACTACTAATGACGTAGTCAGCATAAAAAATTGTCTATTTCTATGGTCTGGGAGCTTGGTCATTCATGAATAAAATGTGAAACTAGGTGTCAGAAAGCATCTGCTTTTACTTATCAGTCACTATTGCTTACGCACCCAAGCATTAGTTTGGCAACAAAGAAACACAGATATACAGTATATTTATGCCGGCTCTGTGCTACCAGTGCCAAACATGGGCCCTGTCCAAGACGTGTAAAAGCAGAATTTTGATTTGTGAAATGAAGTGTTTGAGAAAGCTCATCAGTGTTACCAGGAAAACAAGACTAGGAAGACATCCGAAGTATGGTCGGCACTACTTCTTGTGCAGAGTACATTTACATACAAAATATTTGCTGGTTTTGGCAAGCATGCCCCCTAAACAAGGTGGATAAATGACAGAGTGATTGTGCAATGACACAGGCTCACAGCGACTGATACTTGCAAATCGTGTCCTGGGCACCATGACAACCATAATGTTTCCAATGTTCCATGCCATGTGGATTGTCTTGTCATTCTCCCTCTACATCTCATCCATATTGCATGTTTCCAGAAGTTTGGGCAAATCATCAGGTGGTCTAGATCTTGTGTTGGGAGTCCTTCGATATTGATTAAAATCAGCTGGAGGGATGTTTTATCATCCATGATGCTTTGTAGTTCTTTGATAATGAAAGGATTGGCCGAATGAAAAATCATTTCACTGGGACGTCTGATTGCAATGCATTTGGTACAGCACCAACAACTTAAAATCCCTCCACAACGCCAACGGCATAAGTAGAAAGAATACTAACTAACAAACAAACTATCACTGATTTGTATCTTATCTGTCACAAACTTGTTGCTATCATTGTCGACATTTACCATTGTTTTACTGTAGCACTTCTAATTTGTATTCTGACGTAATGATCTCGTTTCAGCTGATGACAAATGCAAAAGGTAGATCATTAAAACAATTGCAATGGCCAAAAAAATATGTAATAGCATGAGAGATACACTTCTATTAAAGCAGATATCTCAGGTCTTAAAAATGAGAATCATTAAATGCTATGTCCATTCAGTTTTATTGTATGGAGTAGAAACCTGGACCTTGACAAAGAAAATGGAGAAGCGTATTGAAGCCCGTGAAATGTGGGTAATCAGAAGACTTGGATGAGTTTGTTAGAAAGATCAGAAAACCAATAATGAGGTTCTGGAACAACTCCAGGTGGACAAGACACTTCTGAAGGAAATAAAAAGCAGATAAAGAAAATATTTTGGTGTGTCAAATACCATGACTGTCTACTAAAGGTTATTTTGGAGGGCAGAGTAGAGGGCAAGAGAGCCAAAGAGCGACAGAAATATAGATGGCCAGACAACATCAGGATGTGGTCGGGACACCAGCTTGGCACGAGACAGAGACAGATGGAGATCCATTACCGCCAACCGCCGTTGCTGAGAGGGCACTTGATGATGATGATCATGATTCTTGCGGACTGTGGGACCTAGATGTTGTGAGCTTGGTTATCAGTCCCAACATACGTCGCATTCACTTTGACAGACCGAGCATGTCATGAGTTTTTTAATGGGACAGTCGTTTCTCCCAGTAGGACCAGCTGTACATGAGTACCTGACGAAAGCCGGAAAATATCGGAGCTGCCACAGGAGCTACGGAGTTTGTGCTCTGTCGACTGCACTTTTAGCAATGAAAGGGACTGAGCACATTCGGGGCAGCCCTGCAGCAGTTGCCGAATGGATTGAAAATTGGTTAACAGGAAAAAGGCAGAGAGTGGGCATAAATAAATGAGTACTCTGAGTGATGTGAGGTAAAAAGTGGAGTGCCACAGGGCTCGGTTTTGAGACTAGTTTTGGTCATGGTGTGTATAAACAATTTGGACATTGATATCGGATCCATGATTGTAAGATTCGTGGATGACACAAAACTATGCAGTAGTGTCTCATCTAAAGCAGAAGTGGATATATTGAGGTCAAATTTAGATCAAATTCGGGAATGATCTGTAAGCTGGCAAATGGAGTTTAATGTAGATAAATGTACAGTCATCCACATGGGTTGATCCAATATGGAACAAAATTACAGAATGGGAACAAACAATATTAGAAACATAGAAAAGGAAAGGGACCTAGGGGTTATAATAGCTCATACAGGTAAGGTGAACAAGTCCAGGTAGCAATGTATAAGGCCATTTTCCATTTGTTTATTACTATTAGATGTGGAAATTAGTTAGTTTCACATTATCTGATTATGTATTGAGTTTCTAAACCGTATCTGTCAGAAGGGCAACTTCAGTGACCTCTGAGAGTGGAGATGAAAAGGAGAGCACTCCTCTGACTAAACACATTAATAGCTTGCAGAGCTCAGAAGATACTATGAATAGACGAAAATCAAAGAAGTCTCTATTCCGCAGTAAAATCACGAAGGTAAGACATATCCTGTTTTAGTTTGGTTCTATTACATTTAGGAAAATGGTAAGGACTACATTGGTTAAATACTATATTGAAGCACAGGAAGTAAAGTTGTTTGGACATTTGATAAGGATGCAGTATGATCACGATCATACTACATGGTTCTAGGTCCATGAACAAGAGGTCGGCAATGGTGATGATGAATAGAGGAGGACTCAGTGGTCTTGAAGTAAGGTGTCCGCCTCAGGTACCGGGATTTTTTCCACGTGGATATTCTGGTAAAAATGTCCCTGATCTCTGAGTAGTGAGATCGAACTCTCATGTTCAGTTTCAAGCACGTTAACAATTCCTTTAAGAGTAGGCTTAACGGCCGTTGCCCGGACAAAATTAAAATAAAAAATCTACCCAAGTTATTTGTACCCTTACCCAGGTGTTTATTAAGAGCAGCTATAGATGGCGTCTAACTGGCTGCGAGTCTGCTTAGCTCTAGTGTTTGAGTCTATAAAGATGGACTCGCACATCTCTAAATACCACCGTCCAAGAAACTGGTTGTATACAGACTCTGTAGAGTGTCCTAAACCAGTACAAAGATGTTCAGTTAAGTTAAGTTAGAGGGGATGAAAGAAACACTCCAAAAGTTCAACATGTCAACATCACAAACCTCCCAACTAGCACAAACCAGAAGTCTATGCACACCTCCTCACCGCGACGCTGCAAGGCAAGAGTAGTAGGACATAAGAAGAAGAAGAATTAGAAGAAAGTCGACAAATCACTGTATGTGCTATCTCAGTAGTGGTTTATGCATGCAACTGTTGTTTTATTACTATTGTGAGGTTCCCAGCCTAATGCTTAACCATCTTTAGTCACTCTTGAGATGTTCCCCAGGGCGAAGGACACAGATTCAAGCAGCTTTAGGCTACCTGGCATCAGGCATCCTTGCCTGATTGAATACCAGGATTCAAGTAGATTATATTTATTTGTCACATAATACATGAAATGACTTTTTTTTATCATGTAGTTCACGCTACAGAATGATTGATGTTCTCTTGGCAGTACTGTTAGTGCAGGTTATCTCTTACAGCCAAAGGGATGGGTTCATTAACTAACCATATTATGCTCCAGCTTCATCATCATCCTTGAATTTTTGTTCTCAAATAAGAGCATGTGCTGCCTCTGCAGCTGACTTGTTTGCAGGAAGCCTGACTGGCTAAAGTACTTGTTGTATTGGTGATTTCTAAAGCATTTAGTATTACATGGTAAGGGTGCCCTACAGTCTTATAAGTCCTTCAGGCAGACTTCAGGAATGGGAATGACACCATAATGATAGTGTTTTTTTTATAGTTAAGGTTGCCGGCTCTATGCACAACCCTCCTTAATCATATTGTAGGACATGTATAGTCTAAGTTGGACTTTGGGAGGAACGATTAGGCCCACTGTAACCTTCTAGGTTATAATCACAGTCACGGATTAAATGTGACCTTACAAGTGATCACTGAGCATAGCAAGATACTAGGAAATGAGATGGCTGACAGACTTACAAAAACAGGTGCTTCCAAACGGAGGATAGACCTTATAGTCTGTCGAAGATGGATGTGTCAGACCAAAAGATGCAAATATCGCAGTCACGCTGTAAACTAGCGACATAATGCATTATATTCTCCGAACGACATCCTGCTAACTTGCAAAGCCATGTTCAGGGTTTGGTAGCAGGAGATTGAGAACGAATGAAGAAGAAGAACACCTTGCAGTAACTACACTGTCAAATGAATCCTTAGAAATAATATCAGGCAAATCTGTCGGAACAGGTGGGCAACGGGGACATTAGGTCAAAGTGTATTTCGTGAAATGTCACAACCAAAAAGTAATGATGGCACAGAAAAGAACAAAGTCTCACCATTCAGGACGCACTAAAGTCAATAACCACTTAAACCGCACCAAATCTCAAAACCTGCCATGTGCAGACACTGCTCTCACTAATGAAACTGTTGGACCCCTGCTCATTAAGTGCAAAGTCTTATGGAAGTTTACAAGTACCACCGGCAATCATCTATACACTGAATGGCACAGTGGAACAACTCAAGAAGATTTGTATAAGAATGGCATTGGGCTACTCACAGATATGGGATAGCAAGGCAAGAATGAAAGGAATGTACCCCCATGCCATAATGCTGGAAACCTAACATAATGAGGTTTCTAACACTTCAGAGCGCTTGCAGTCATGAGTAAAAGATTATTTCAAGTGCAGCCAGTAATCGCCAACACACAGTATGGCACAGTGAAATAACTGAAGAAGACCTGTTGATGTCTTCGACACACTTTTGTCACCATACACTGCCTGCATTCTGCGATGAATGTCAACTGGTTGACATCATTCAGCTGTTAGAAACCAAATCACTGCTCGCTGGTCAACTCTGAGCGGAGTCCGTATCACACCCGCCATGTTTTCAACGGCCTGCTGAGGAAACTGAGTCGAAGCATAATGAAATTTTGCAAACTTGACGGTTGGTAGGTGCTGTTTACACCAGAAGTGACGTCATCACGTGCATCGTACGTATGTTCACTTGTTGCAGTTTGGTCCGTTTCATGTTCCATTGGAACACCCCTCGTATATAAGAATGACATTGGGTTGCCAAAAGCAGGCTTGCTTCTATGACAGTGCCTGTTGCAATGGAGCTATGTTTCAGTTATGACAAGCAAATCTTATTTTTTGTTGCAATTTGTTATTATTTATTTTTTGCCCCTGATGGCCTTGTGGCTGTAACATAGGTGTTGTTTTGTTTTTGTGCTGATGCTGTCAATGAAGCAGTACCTGTAATATATGTTTATATTGACAAACAAATCTCAATCTTGAAGGTGGGACCGAAGATGGAGCACAGTGAATGAGATGACAGCAGCCAGCGACTCATAGCTGGCTGTTTGCATCAAGGTCAGCGAACCAGAACTGACCAAGGCCCTATTCCACCTACAAGCAGCGGTTCTGTAATCTGACTGCATCGGTGAAGTCTAGCTAAGAACAGTCTATGAGAGTAGTGGTAAGGCAAACCCAGTATTGTACTAAAAAAACTGGATGCGTCTGGCGGACAGGTGCAAATATTGCAGCTTTGCTGTGGCCGAATGATTTAGATGCCTGGCTGCTGGCAAGAAGGGCAGCGGATCAAATCCCAGGTATGGCATATGTTGTATTTCTGTTGGAGGCGAAATAAACAAACTTAGCCAGCACATGATGTGGCAACAGAGGTGGCGAAATGGCTTGTAGTCATCAGCCTAAATAGCCCTTGACTACCCCAGCAATAGGAATAAAGTTGTACGACAGTTGTCTTGAGGTAAGATGTTCGACTTGGAGGTTGCGGGTTTCATGATAGAGACCAGATTTTTTCACGTGGATCATTCAGTACAAATTTACCCTGATCTCTGAGTAGTGAGATTGGACACCTGTGTGAAGTGACGAGCACGTAAAAAATCCCTTGGCAGTTGCAAACAAAAAGTGAAGGTTTAATGGCCACTGCTCTGGCAAAATTCAAGTTAAAAATCTACTAAAATTATTCTAGGGATTCTCGCCCCACAGAGAATATGTCGCAAAAAGGGTAGCTATAACATCAAGTCTTGGTTATGTGGTTAGCGGAGCGGCATAGATGGCGCCTGACAGGCTGCGGGTCTACCTTGCTCTAAATTGATGCTTCCACCACCACTAGTCCCAGACAATTGTATATTCCAGGGGCTACCAACCTAACGGTTAGTAATAGATGCTGAGTTTCTTCTTCTTCTTCTTCTTCTTCGTTCGTTCTCAATCTCCCACTACCAAACCCTGAAAGGGTAAGTAGCAGAATGTAGTCCAGAAAACAGAATGCGCTGTGTTGTAGTTTACAGTTTCGCTGCGATATTTGCACCTTTCAGTCCAACACATCCGACTTCAGCAAACATTTTTTTTGAGTACCGGGTTAGCATTCCCTCTTCGATCCCTATGGGTCGCTGACCACTGCAGCTCGTGCGCTGCTCAGCATCTTGATCCCAGATGCTGGGTTTGACCTGGCAAGTCACCAGTGGATATTTGTCTGCCAACAAATATGAAACAAAAGAGGTCACACCTCACCATGGCATCTAACGACACAAGTGGACTTGAAGATAGGTATAAAATGTTTTTTTTGTTTTTTCCTTGCTGTGAACCTTGACACAGTGTCCTTTTCAGGATAAACGCTGACGAAGGAACTTGGCGTTGAGATCTGTCAACAATTATACATCTGCGGTTGAGTGAGCTTTATGTTGATGAGATAAGGAACTTAGCCGTTTACACATACATTTTTAGCTTGTGCTGTGCTTATTTAAAAACCTTCTTCAGTCCCTGATGTTTCAGTATGCGGCAAGCGATTCAGAAATGCTCGATGAGGGGCCTGGAAAAAGTCCAAGGACAAGTATTTCAGCAGCCGAGGAGGAGTCTCCGTCATCAAGTACAACTCCAAGACGAAGATTCAGCAAGTTTAATATTGGTACTCATTTCTTGCACCTCATCTTCTTTGGTGTTGTTTTTATTAAGATTTATATAAATGAGGGATCATTATCTGCGGTTATTTTTTGCTCAGGCTTTTTGTAGATTCAGTATTTTTCTGTCCCCTACTTGATTTTGCAATCTTGCATGTACTTTGTATACTTCTTCAGTAACCCTTGGAGACAACAAATTGTTCATTTATGTATTCCCTGTATTGTATAATGTTTCAGTAGTATATGTAGAGCCCTACAGGGCTTCCCTATCGGTAAGGTATGCAAAGCCTTCTGTCTTAAAGGAATCTACTGTTTTATGTGTGTGCACTTGAAATGTATGTCCATTTTTGTGCACTTTGTTCACTTGGTCATATTATTAGCACCTATTTGTGTTTAGAAAATGTTAATATGCTGTACAGATTTTTATATTCCCTTTTATTCTTCATTATTCTATTATGCTATCATTGGCAAGTTCTGTTTCTTACCTTTCTGGTCTAAAAATACTGTTTTGAGTCTGAACTACTTGTTGTTAAGAATGCCCACAATGAGTAGGTTTACTCTTTTGTGTGCCCTGAAACATTGGGAGCGTGCTGATGAAGGTGGACCAGAGTCCTCCAGGCAGTTGTGCTATGCTTGACTTCATCAGCGTATCGCTCACTGCTATATGGATCACGTTGACCCCTCACCTTGTTTGCCAGGCTGCTATGAAAACAGCCTGTTTCCATGGAGGGCTACTAGGAAGCTGAGGTTGAGGATCTTGGCCAGTATATTTTGCCTGACCCTAACATGTCTGATCAGAATGTTATGCCTGGCTAGACGTTAGTCTTCCTCCCCGAGTCTGTACTTAATTACACACGTTTGGAGCTGTCTCAGAGCTCTCATAGTGTGCATTTCTTCTTAGTCTTTGTTGTAAATGGTTGTTTTATGTATTTTTATTTTGTGTGTAATACTGCCATTTATGTTAAATTTGCTAGGATTGTATAGAGTCTAATGTTTAATACTCAAACTCAGTTAATCATTTTTTGTTGTTGTTTAAATTCTGTTATTAAGTATAATGCCCAAGCACAAGTTCTGCGTTATTGCTCTGCACAGGATGGAGGCGTGGGACAAAAAGTGACCACGAAGATGAGCAGAACTCAGACCCACCCCCCTTGGACCGGAGAGAGAGCCGTAGCGAGATGCAAGTGCACAGAACAACCCCCACAACAGGTGCTGGTCGTGGCCGCATGTCCTTCCGAGCTGCTAGTCAGGCAACCCTAACATTTCTCAGTGCTCGTAAACGGATAGAGGATGGAATAAAGACACTAGGGAAAAAGATGACGCGGAAAGGGAGTTGTGATGGTAGGACTCTTGTCACAGACATTTGTTGAAGGGTAACAGATTTTGTGATAGGTATATTGAAGGCAGATTTAAATTTATGAGTCATTCTCATAATTTGAAACTCTTTCATTACTTTTAACCTTAAAATCAAAACTATGTTCATATAAGGTATAAGTCTGAGAGCTGTAGCAAAACAAAGAGTCAGTTGTTCACATAGATTTGTACTATATATAAGAAAATTAAGAAATATAGTTTTACCTTTTTGGGAAGTTTCACTGGCAAAGATGGAGTAACAGACCAGGAAGTAATTGCTGGGATCAGCAGGGCTAGATTTGTTGTTCCTCTCCGGTATTGAGCTTGAGAAAGCTCTCTAAGGAAGAGGAGATAGTGCTGTTCACAGGGGAAATATCTCATGCTATTTCCAGAGAGCATGGTATGTAGCCAAGAATATCATATTCAAACTGCCAACATTTGTTAACAGATGTCTTTGTGACATACTCTTCATCAGATGGCTGGGGGTGATGGCAGTCACAGAGTTGTGAAGGAGAGGAGAGCAGGACAGTGGCTAATGAAGAGGATGATTATATAAAGAGGATGGAAATGAGTGTGGCAAGTCTTCAGGAGGCAACCTGATAATATAACCAGATGTGTGTTTTGCCAAAATATACGAAGATGGAGATGACTGATCATGCCAAGCAACTTCTGATGAAGAGCAGTGGAGATGATGGCCAGAGCCAAACAAATGAACTGAAAGTCAGAGCCGAACAAATGAACTGAAAGCCAGAGCCGAACAAATGAACTGAAGAAGACTATTTAATCTAGAAATAGACGCAAATAGCTCAGATCACATTGATAGGACATGTTTGCATGACCGATGAGCACCTCCCAAAGCATCTGCTGTACGGCGAACTCAGAACTGGCAGACGCATATCTGGGTGACAGAAGTAACGTTACAGAAACTCCTTGAAAATGTCTGAAGAGCTTCAACATGGATGTCACCTCTTGGAAGAAGTTTGCATAGAACTGTTCCTCCTGATGCACCAGCATCAAATAAGGTGCTCATGTCACAGAACAAAACTTCATCTTCAAGGCTCAGAAAAAAACAAGTCGCCAGCAGAGTTCACGTTGACTCCACAGCCAACTCCTCAACTGCCCAGTGTGACACAGAGTCTGCAGTGCCAGGATTGGACTTTGCAGTCATATGCGATCACATCTCGTAGCATGTCTGATGCTGTCGCCATCTTCCATTGCAATGGGCAACTATACTATTATTACACATGGGAAGTAACCGTCACGGCCTCCATGGGGAACTTGAAACCAATAAATTCATATACAAGAAAGAACGCTGGTAACTCATATCAGTTTTCAGATAGCATTTTTGAGTGATTTTAGTTGGTGATCTAAGATTCTGTTCATCTTCAAGCACCTTGTCAACTGTAACAGGCAGCCAAGTCTTTCCATGACTTCTGATATTACTCTCCCTTCTCTTGTTGTCTTATATTCTTGCCATGGTTCTAGGGTCGTCCATTTGCCTTCTTTCTATGCTGTCATCTCATTTTCTGTAAATTTTGTCAGGTATCTCAATGTGTATTCATTTTGTCTTCTCAAAATGTGCTCATTGGAAGTGGACTGTTGTCTTAATGTTTACCAAACCTACTTCCGCTGTTAGCATCTGTCAGACCATGATCATCATTCTATTTTAGTAGATGCACGAGGCCACCACCGCAATGACCTCTTATACAAATCCTGCACCAAAACATTGATGTGCTCTTGCAGTGGTGGTCTCTGTAGCTATTTATTTTACATGATGAAGTTGCCAACCCCATTTGCAACCCTTCACTTTTAACAAAATACCCTATTCTTTCTTCACTGCTAAACGATCGCACATTCTTCGCATGGTTTTTTTTGTTTTGTTGATTCAGGTCATTTAAAAAAAATATTTATAATTTTTTACAACTCCAGCTACCATCACTCTCCAGTAGACCCAAATGTAAATGGATACCTGACTAATGATTAGGGAAAGAAAAAGCTAACTGGCAACCCACCTCACACCAGCTTAGTACATTGAAGTCACTAACACTTAATTTCTGACCATTGGTTAAGTCTGCTGAAAGACACCCTAACCTTCTATCATACCATATCGTTGTGGTCTCTTTTAACCATGAAAATATCTTAGATTAAGCCACTTTTTATTTTTCTGCTATATAGCTTTAATGCTGAAGAAATTAGAACATAACACTTTCAAATGAAACGTCTGAAATAGAGATATCAAAAGGAAAAAAGACAACAATAAGAAAACAATGAGCATTCTGTCAAAAAAATTGTAGTTTGAAAAACACAAACAATATAAACAAATTTAAAACACATGAATCAGATAGACAGCAAAATTGAAATAAAAATAACAAATATTGAGACAAATTAATTGAAAAGAAATTGAGCTTGGGAAATAACTTATTCAAAAAAGCAAACAAAACAAAAAATGTGTTAGACAAATAAAGTCAGATATGTAGACACAAATATATAATGTCAATGAGGTCAGTATTTTTCTATTTACTTGTAAAATGATGTCTCTGTCTTAACCACATATTCTCATATCCCACTTTCTTCCTTTCTGAGAATGACTCATACAAATTTAGTATAAAATGATAAGTAAATAGCTTTAGCCGGAAAAACTTTTGGAAAACAAATTGTCAGTATTATGCGACAACATTTATAAACTAACAAAAGTCAGATGCGACCAGAATAGAAGAGTTTAATTCAATTATTAGATCCTCATGTGGATACAGTACTACTGCATAGTCCGAAGGACTGGGTAAGAGGTTGATTATAATTGACATGCTGGGGAAGTAGAGATAAATTTTGTACACATCTAAGCTGCGATTTTTAATAGCCGACCTGTTGTTCATCGTTGATAGTGGGAGACTAATAATAGTTATATGTATCATCATCATCGTCTTACCCTTTTTGCTTATAAGACATGATGCCACTACTGCAGTTGGCCTTCTTGCAGTAAGGCTGGCCCAGGGCAATTAAGTGCTTGTGCTGCGGTTGTTTCCGTAATGCTTTCTTTTACATGGCTCGGTTGCTAGCCGCATTCAGTACCATTTTTAGTTGTTGCGACATGTGTTGTAGGGTACAGTGGCACTATTCTCCCCTCCTCAGCAAGTGATTCTTGGATCCACAAGTTGGGGTAAGGAATAAAACAAAGAAAATTTACATCTTTCATTGTTTATACTCTTTAGGATCAGTTTTTTTCCCCCATCATCAAATTCTTTTCAGTTTCCAACTGTTTTTTGTCTTTTCATTTCTTTTAGACTTGTTTCTTTTTTGTTTGTCAATTTCCTTCACGTAAATTCTCTTTGTCTTATAATTTACATTAATTTGTGGGGGTTGAGCCCTGGGCCTCGTTATTGGGGAATAGGATCATTGCACCCTTCTGTATGCAAATTGTAAAATATGGCGTAATTGTCTAGCTCATCATGTAAATGAAGTGCTACAGAAACTGGCCCTGAAAGAATTCATAAATGTTTTGGCACTGGCTTCTTGAAAGGACACCAACTACTGGGACTGGATCCATATTTCATTTGCAACAAATCATCAGCGAGAAGGATAATGAAGTTGTAGATGACGGGGGTGAGATAATAATATTCATAAGGAAAATTAGAACAAATGTGTTGTTTTAATCTTATTTTCATTATATATTATCTGTTTCTTGTACACCCTTTTCTTCATTAGCTTGCACAAAAGCAAACTGTTCAAGTTGAGATTTCTATAAACACATTTAATTTATTTGTTAAGAACTTTTCCATAATGTGCAAACAATAGAGAATATGTTTTGAATAGTTGTGGATTCTTTTTGGGTTTTCTTTATGTAGATTTGCATGGTTTTATCATTTACAGTACCATTAATTTATTTTCATATTTTCTATGTCGGATCTGGTTTTATTTTAAAATAAGGACTGGCAAGTCAAAAAACTTTCCAGCTTTAGATTTATGTAAATTGTTTTTATAAGAGAGACTTTAGCAACTTTGAATACCAGCAGTGATGGAAATACACAAATAAACAAGACTAGTAATGCAGTTTTACACAAGTACAGTTACCTTGAGTGGTCTGCCAGGGTCTTTGTGAATGACAAGGACAAGAATAACACCCCAGCACCACAGAGAGCATGTCGTAAGAGGCAACTAACTGTGTCACAGAGCATAACACTGGCCATGGTTAGGTGGTTAGTTCAGAGCAGCATAGACGGCGCCTAACAGGCTGCGGGTCTACTTTGCTCTAGTGTTTGAGTCTATTAAGATGGATTTGCACATCGGCTAACCACCCTCCACGGCACTAGTTCTAACGTTGCGGAGTAATAAGCTGCTAGAGCCTAGCCCACTAAGCAGGAAATCCTTATCCCGGCTACATCCAGATCATACCAGAGCTGGGACCTGCACATGGGCATCTGCCCCTTTAGAAGTAAAGGTCGACTAAGAACTAAGATGTATATTTTTACTGTGCATGATACAGACATGTCTGATAATCAATTTAAACCAAAGGGTCTGCTCATATAACAGAATAGAAACTATCATTATTTTACTGGGGAAATGATTTTATACAAAGTGTAGAGTTGTTCCTCTATCTTGACATATATGTTGTTGTTATTGGAAACTATTCATGCTCATTTGAGTTACACATTTGATAAGTAGCGGGCCACAGTGGCTCTTCTCACATCATGAAGCGTACTTGAGAAGGTGGGCTGGGGTCCTCCTGACAGTAGTGCAATGCAAAGCTCCTAAGTAAACTCGCCACTATATGAATAAAAAAACTCTGTGGTATGGAAGATGGAAAGGAATGGGGGGGGGGGGGGGGGGGGCACTACTTTCTTTCACCATGGTATTTATGGCGATACTGAGTGATTGGTTCTGATGTAAGATTTTCCACATTAATTTGAAATCTGTGCTGTTGTATGGCTAACTACAAAGGCCCTGACAAAGATATTACAGACTCTCGTCAACGATTGTCAGTGCTGAGATTGAATGATAAGCTATACGTTTTGAGCTCAACCGACCAGTTGCGGCGTCCTCACCCAGCCTCGGCCCATCCCAGTCCTGCTTCATACCCTGGGAGTATCCAGCACTCGGATCCATTATTTTTCCCTCAGCTCTTGCATTAATGTATAGATATTCAACCTTGACCTACTTCAAATGTTAAACAGAATCAAGATTACATATTCAACCTTGACCTCCTTCAAATGTTAAACAGAATCAAGATTACATATTCAACCTTGACCTACTTCAAATGTTAAACAGAATCAAGATTACATATTCAACCTTGACCTCCTTCAAATGTTATACATAATCGAGGTATAAACATTCGACCGTGACCTACTTCAACTGTTAAACAGAATAAAAGTATGCATATTTTACCTTGACCTACTTCAAATGTTATAACTTAACATATTTCTACTGGTCTAGAAGACTCTGTGAGTCTGTATACAACCCAGTTTCTTGGAGGATGTTTAACAGATGTGGTGCAAGTCCATCTTAATAGACTCAAACACTAACTTAACTTAACATTTTTGTACTGCTTTAGAAGACTCTGCAGAGTCTGTAAACAACCAGTTTCTTTTACATCTCTTTTCTCTAAAAGCTATCTGTACCCAATCTATTCTTAAATGCATTAATTGTCCCTGCCTCCACTACTTGAGCACTTCCCTACCAGAGCAAAGTAGACCCGCAGCTTGTTAGGCGACATCTATATTGCTTTTAACAAACCACCTAACCATGATCAGTGTTATGCCATGTCTCACAGTCACCTCTTACAACATGCTCTCTGAAGGGGAAGTGGTGCTATTCTTGTCTTTGTCATACGCAAAGACCCTGGTGGACTGCTCGAATGAATCAAGGTGTATATATTCCATATTGACCTACTTAAATGTTACAGAATGAAGGTTATACATTTTCGACCTTGACCTACTTCAAACATCAATGACATATAACAACTATGAATAGACCTGTGAACAACCTAACATTTGTACTGCTTACCTAACCTAGTTTTGTAGAACTGCATTTTAACCATTCAGTTCTGTTTTGCTGTATGCGTAGCCGTACAGTTTTGCTTTAGCTCCTTTCATATTGCTCTTTGCTGTGTCCCTTATCTGCACCTTATAATAAATAAGGTGACCTCTGCAACTTGCCCTCTTATTGTATACAGACTCTGTAGAAACTTCTCAACCAGTATAATGAAGTTAAGTTATTGGAAGCCTTTATCAAAGCATGTAACAGTTTCTGTAACTATTTGTTTTACATGATCAGCTAGCTAACACCATGCACATCCCTCTTTTATCTGCCTGAAAGGTGACAAGGGCTATGATCTGTCCTCTCAGGTACCACTGCAGTGCCTCTCGTATTCGGTTTGAGTCAATTTTGTTGTCCCTTATTCGTTTATCATCTACCTTGTGTTTTAATGCCTTTCTCCTACCATGTCTTCCTTATTTGTACATCAATATTCATTTGGCTTAGTTGCTTGATTTCATGTTTCCATTTGAGGCTTTCCATAGGACGAAGTTGAACTTGCAATATAAAATATTGCTATTTAAAGTTTTATATGAATCTTGCAGTGCAACAATGACAGGGCTGCCGTGACAACTCAAATTGTTCTTCTTTTGCGTTCGTCCTGAAAAGGATGTTGTGACACTGTGTTGTAGTTTACAGCAAAGCTGCGATATATGTATCTTTCAGCCCAACACATCCGATTTCAGCCAACAATTTTCGGTGCCACGTTTGCCTTCCCACTGCGACCCCTATTCTCTTAGGCAGACTACACTAGTGCCACCTGTTTCCAGGAGCCACTGCTTGGATGCAGAATAGGGTCTTGGTCAGCTCTGATTCCCTGGCCCTGATTCAAGCAACCAACTATGATTTGCTGGCTGCTCATTCACTGAACATATTTGACCCCATAATTCAAATGATCATGTATTAAACAATAACCTGCTTTGAAAGAAGAGAAACTTAGCTATTCAAAAATGTAAAGAAAACAAGTCTCCTGATTCATGACGGACTTATCATTGTTACACTGAATGCCTCAATTGATCAGTCTTTGATAAAGAAATTTATCAGTCAAAGTATAATAATAATTTTGGCGCATAAACTATTTTTATTAAATTATATGCTACAAATTTACATAAACTAACAGAATTGTTGGACAAACAAGTCTAAAGTTTAGTTGTTCTCTTGCTCATACAGACTTCTTCAAGCAAAAGTCAGGACTCAAGAGTGACAGTGGTGTTGACCTCTCCATGGTACGGGAGAAGAAGATGGTGGACAAGTTCCTTATCAAATCTGGCATGCTCCGGTTCTCTTTCTTATTGGAGTGCTGTCATCCAGGCTCCCTGCCTGATCCACAGTTAGTGGCTGCGATGTTGGATCTGGTAAGTGTTCTGATTCTTAGTATTCATCCAAAACTAAACAAAAAGGTAAAGGCAAAACAATCAGCTGGAAAGATATTACAAGAAAACAATATGAAATGTTCGCGGCTAACTAAAATAAAGGGAAGACAGGCACCGCACTTTGGATACATATTCAGAAAATAGAGTACCTAGAAAACATGATGGATCAAGGACTTGAGAGGCAAAGGAAAACAATATAAAGATATGGGAAGGCAAACAAAATAAAATTGTGTCCATTGCTGGGATGGTCCAGAGCTTTTAAAGGCTGAGGACTACAGGCTACTGCTGTTGCCATGTCGTGTGCTGGCTATGTTTGTTCATTTCACCTACAACAGACAAATGGCATATGCCTTACTGGATATTCGATGTTCTGCCCTCCTAAGCAATAGGCAGGCATTGCAATTATTAGGCCACGTGATCTTCCATAACACAATGTAAGAGAAAACAGAACATGTGTTTAGATTATCAAAGGACAGCTGATTGTGAAGAAATTTGTTTGTCAATGTCATGTGGTATGGCACTTAATGATAATGAAAGATGAAGTTAGAGACACTGCTGTTGGGAATGAAGTGTTGGAGACTTTATTTTACTATTATCTCAAATGAAACACAGAAACAGTGCCGAAGATGCAGCAGTGAAGGAGCTGGCAGTAGCTAGCAACTCATAGTTGCCTGCTCAACATCAGGGGCAGCAAATGGCTGCTGACCAAGACCCTATTTCATTTTCAAATGGTGGCCCTGGAATTTGGCTTGACTAGTCATAAATGTAGTCTGACTAATGGATTGGGGTTGGAGTGGGATGGGATAGGGATTGTTGTGGGATGGGATAGGGGTTGTTGTGGGGTGGGATAGGGATTGTTGTGGGGTGGGATAGGGATTGTTGTGGGGTGGGATAGGGATTGTTGTGGGGTGGGATAGGGATTGTTGTGGGGTGGGATAGGGATTGTTGTGGGGTGGGATTGTTGTTGGATGGGATTGTTGTGGGGTGGGATAGGGATTGTTGTGGGGTGGGATAGGGATTATTGTGGGGTGGGATTGTTGTTGGATGGGATTGTTGTGGGGTGGGATAGGGATTGTTGTGGGGTGGGATAGGGATCGTTGTGGGGTGGGATAGGGATTGTTGTGGGGTGGGATAGGGATTGTTGTGGGATGGAATAAAGATTGCAGTGGGAAGAAATAGGGATTGCAGTGGGAAGGGTTAGGGATTGCAGTGGGCGGAAAAGGGATTGTAGTGGGAAAGGATAGGGATTCACCACTGTCTGACACAAAAATATATATTAATATCTTATCTGAACCTTTCATTAATTAATTTGTAGCTATGCCCTTTTGTTCTTATAATCGGCATTCACCTTACCTGTATGATCTATTATAACCCCTAGGTTCCTTTCCTTTTCTTATTAATATAATTCTCTCCCATCCTGTATTTATATTCCATATTTGATCTACCCATGGAAATGATAGCTATGCATACACACATCCACACACATGCAAATAAAGTTGTGTTCGTTTTATAGGAGGCTCCAGTGGCTGCAAGAGCCGCTCTTCTGCTAGAATGTGCTCACTTCATTCATCGCTGTAACCGTGGCGACTGGCCAAATTGGATGAAGTTAAATCTACCAAGTTTTCGACACACTGTTGCAGCTTTACAAAATCGAGGTCAACCCTCTGGGTACAGAAGGAATCTCATGCTGCAGCGTGCTGCCGGACGGATGTTCTACACTTGGGCTGAGGTGCGTCACTTTCACTGCTTATATTATTCATCTTCTATCATTCATGTCTCTACTTCTTTCCATGTTTTTCATGCTTGTGTCTCCAGATCTTTTCTCTGTGTGTTTATTGCCTTTCATTGGCCTTATTTTTCTTGATGGGGGTTCCACAATTGAGATCACTTGTTAATAATGGCTTCGGGCTAATGTGTGGTCTGATCTGACAGCACTTTCTTTTTAAGATTTCCTGTTCCGTTTTACTTTGTCCAGTTGTCTCTCATAAGCTTAGGGGAGGAAGATTAACGTCTGGTCCGGCAAAATATATTGATAAGACATGTTAGTCAGGGTCAGGCAAAATATACTGGCCAAGACCCTCACCTCGGCTTCCTCGTACCCCTCCCTGGAAACAAGCTGTTTTTGTGGCAGCCTGGCTAATGAGGTGAGGTATCAACGTGATCCCGTGGTAGTGAGCGACACGCAGATGAAGTCAAGCATGGCACAACCGCCTGAAGGACCCTAGTCCACCTTCATCAGCATGCTCGGGATGTGAGGGGAGCTACAACAGCCCACCACTTGACATTCTTTTTAGGACGCACTAAAGAGTAATCCTACTCATTGTGGACATTCAACAACCTATTCCTCAATGGGTGGATGAAATCAGAATTTTTTTAGAGATTGACGATTAAAAAAAAATGAAAATGGAACCATAGAAGCTGAAGTGAAAATCATGAACCAGAATTGGGGCACTGTACAAAGGATGACCGTAGTCTGAGTGAATTGGAGAGAATTTCTGTTGCCCTGAAAGATGCCATCAAGTATGGTGGCTGCTGTCTGCTTCATCTGGCATTTTGTGTCTTCCTAAAAGTTAGTTATTTAGTTTTCTTTGCACTTATTCCGTTAAGTATAGTTGGGAGCTTAGCCGTCTGTCCTCCTGCAAGTGCGTTGCATCAGTCAATGTGAGCCTGTGTCAATGTCAATCATCTATCGACCTACATCGTGGCCATCCCCTTGCCCTATAGCCAGATCTACCAGCATTGTAAGCCATCAATGGAAGTTGATGAGGGTACATTCTCATGAGGCGACCAAACCAACGTATTTTGTGCCTGGAAATATATTTTGTACAAGACGTAGTGCAGACCATGCTGCGAATGTCGTCACTTCACATTCTGTCCTACCTGGCAATACCGACGTCCTTCCTCAAACACCTCACTCCATTCGTCGAAATTCTGCTTTCACGCGATCCAGATAGAGACCATGTTTGGCACTAGTAGCACAGAGTCGTAATAAATATACTGTTTATCAGCTGTTGCTTTGTTGCCAAATAATGTTCGGGGCCTAAGCAGTGGTGACAGCTGATAAGTCACAGCAGATGCTTTCTGACACCTAGTCTTGATTTTCCTGTTGTTTCTACCATCTGCCAAAAAAATGCTGCCCAAATACTTGAACCTGTGGGTCTGTTGAAGAACAATATCATTTACACTTATGTTGAGCGGCCCAAGTGTCTGCTGATCCTCAAAGTAGCCGTCATAATCTATGACCAATGAAATTTGTCATGAAACATTTTCATTTATATCTTACATGCCATAGTTTACATGTACTTGGAAGCATCACCTTTGAACCTATCGGGCATCACCTTTGAACCTATCGGCAGATGGTAGCATTTTGGTGGAACGGAAACAGTATTTTTCTCTTCTTTGACGTTCATCCTGAAAATTTTGATTTCAGCATGACTATTTTGACACCACTTTCTCCTTCCCTCTTTGATACTTAATCTCTTAGCTAGGCTGCATGATTGCAGTCAGTTTCCATGGCTGCCACACTTGGTGATGGAATAAGGTCTTGGTCAGTTATGGGTCACTGACCCTGATGCAGGCAGCCAGCTATGAGTCGTTGGCTGCTGTCAGCTCATTCATCGCTGCATCTTCAGCCCTGAGCAGTAATTTCTTTTCATACATACAACAGAACCTTGGCCTTCAGATGGAGTACATCTTAGCTAAGGAGCACGCAGACAGACTTGCTGTCATAGATGAAGTCAAAGATGAGAACAGAAAAAAAGTTCTGAGGGCAGAGGATGAGGAAGAAGATTTTCTGGACGAAGGTGAGTTTTGTGAACGATAAGAGCTGAGATTCTTTTTTGTTGTAACCTTTTCCCTGGAAATGACCTTAATGTTTACATCCATCCCTAATTAATTGAACCAGTGAGAAAACAATTGGAACACATTTTCTTGGATCCATCTCATATCTCCCCTGAAAACAATGTTAATCATTGCACCTATCATCCTGTACTAAATAAATTAACCAGTGAGAAAACAATTGGAACACATTTTCTTGGATCCATCTCATATCTCCCCTGAAAACAATGTTAATCATTGCACTTATCATCCTGTACTAAATAAATTAACCAGTGAGAAAACAATTGGAACACATTTTCTTGGATCCATCTCATTTCTCTCCTGAAAACGATCTTAACTCATTTCATGCTTCACTGCGTCATAGCGCATTCAGTTGCAGTCGATTTGCCATACCTGCATCATATGAGTTGTTTCGTTTATGTCCATCATTCTAGTTTTACTACTACCTCATTTAATATCTATTTTTATACTTCCAATTACTGTAGTAATAGCATCAGCTGTAATTGTGGATTTGATACAACATGTTCCTTTCAAACATTGTTTTGACCTGTGTTTCTGGTGTATAATTTGTGGTTGCTAAAAACATGCTAATCTAAACAGTATTACTAAATACATGGGGGCTTAGAAATGACCCTGTCTTATATTTTCCTGCTATTTCTTCTGTTTGTTTGTTCCCAAACCTCCTGGTGTTTAAAATGATTGATTGTCAGCTCGGTTTATAATCGCAACGCACTAGGTTCGAATTAAGTCATGCTCAATTTGGCAAGACAGCTACTCCCAGTCAATCCAGCTGTAAATGGGTACCTGACAAAGTCTGGGGAAAATTAAAAATCTACAGGATTCATACTCTGTCGTAGACATTTTCAGCAATGAAAGGAACTGAGGACATCTAAGGGGACGCCCAGGTGCAATGAAGTTGGTTCTTTGAACCATTTTCCAATTTTTTTTCTGAGGCTTTTCTGTTTGCTTTGGAACACTACATATCAACTATTTCTTGTAGCTCTGATTAACTTTTACTTTAACAAAATAATTTTGTAATACTTCTGTCTACATCTGCAGCCTCTGTCAACCAAAAGGGTAAAGAATGCCCATATGCTTTGAAAATGCTAGCATGCCTGGTCCTGGTGGAAATCACCACATTTCTAAGAGAGACCTTTCAGTACCTACCACGGTCTCGCAGTCAGAAACGGGAGCATCTGTGGGAGAAGAATGTGACTACTCGTCGTTATAGCAGCATTGTCAGCAGTCCTGGCCACTCGGACAAGAGCTCCGAGTCCAACCTAGCAGAACTGCCTTCAGGCATCAGTAAGTATAAGTAGTTTCTCTGTATTGTTGTCTTGACCACCATTTGCATATTTTAGAGCTATTGATGACCTTAATCAACCTACATTAAACAATGTCGCCACTTCATCTGCTATTACATTAACTTTAGCCTATCACATTTTACAATGGTTGTTGACTTTGAGAGTCTGCAACCTTTCTGTTTGTTTGTCTATAGATATGATTTTGTTGTGTGTAGAGACATAAATTAATAAAGAACTTGTTGGTGTTATTGTTTTTGTTGTGTGTGTGTGTTAGTTTCTGAGATACACGAAGATGAAGATGAAAATTTATAAAACAAAGCAGAAAAATTTAGACTCACTGATTCGAGTGCGTCGCCCCTCAATAAATTAATTGAAATCACCACAAAGTTAGTGTTCTGAACACTGTCTGAATATCTGTTATTTTACACTAAAAACGTATTTATTTCTTTTAAAAAAACAAACTAAACAGATAAACCTCATAAAGATCTTTTGCAACAACTTAATTTCACCATTATCAATAATTGGCTGGCTCCAATCCATGCAAAGACGATAATAAAGTGTTTCAAACTCATTTTAATCTAATACAAAAAGCTTTTCGCTGGTCAAACTTGTGTAGAAGGATATGATGCATTCATCACAACAAACACTTGATTTGAGTTGATCTACTGTAGCCTGGTTTGGTGATATTTTTTTTAAAAATGGTATGACACCAGTCTTAACAATTGGTGGAAACTAGAAGGCGAGCGCTCTCGACTCAGGGTTGCTCAAGGTTAAATCTAGCTTGGGAAGAAAAGAGCCTGTTATCCTGCCAGGTGTGTCAGGTAGGTGGTGGATAGCTGAGTAACCCCTACATTTTGATCAGCTATCAATATCCAATAAAAGTAGTGTCTCATCTAAAGCGGAAGTGGATATATTGATGTCGGATTTAGATAAAATTCGAGAATGGTCTGTAAGCTGGCAAATGGAGTTTAATGTAGATAAATGTACAGTCATCCACATGGTTAGATCCAATATGGAACATAATTACAGAATGGGAGAAAACAATATTAGAAAGATAGATAAGGAAAGGGACCTAGGGGTTATAATAGATCATACAGGAAAGGTGAGTGAGCAAGTTAAGATAGCAGTGAAAAAGGCAAATGCAATGTTAGGTATGATAAAAAGAAATATTAAACATAGGAGCAAGGAAGTGATCGTCAAACTGTATAAAGCTTTAGTTAGACCTAGATTGGAGTACTGTGTACAGGTGTGGAGTCCTTATCACAGAGGGGACATAAACATGCTAGAAAGAATACAAAAAAGAGCGACAAAGATGATAGTGGGATTCCAGAATTACAGTTATGAGGAACGACTCAGAAAAACCGGCCTACAGTGTCTCGAAGAGAGAAGAATTCGTGGTGACTTATTACAGGTTTATAAGATGATCAGAGGAATGGATAAATTAGACTATAACAAGTTTTTTAAAATACAGCCACTCACAATAACACGAGGGCATAGCTACAAGCTGACTAAAGAGAGGTCCAGATTAGATATTAGGAAATATTTTTTTAGTCAGAGAGTGGTATCTGCTTGGAATGCATTGCCAGGGGAGGTAGTGGAGGCAGGGACAGTTAATGCATTTAAGAATAAACTGGATGCGCATAGCTTTTAGATCAAGGTGATGTAAATGTATCTGGTTGTATACAGACTCTGCAGGGTCTTCTAAACCAGTATAAAGACGTTAAGTTAAGTTAAAAAGCTAGGAGTGTTAGGTAGATGCAGTGAAGATGCTCTGAATGACAATGGAAGGTCATAACATATACAAAATGCCCTCAAAAGCTCATACATACAAACATTTGATGTAAACCGACAAGGAATTAGAAGCCTGCATTGATTATGCTATTGTTAGGAAGAGATTCGACATCCGACTTCAGCAAGCATTTTTTGAGTACTGGGTTAGCATTCCCTCTTCGATCCCTTCTCCTTAGCCAGTCTGCCTTGCTGCAGCCTGTTATCCAGGATCACCGCGTGGAGGTGTAGAAGGGTCTTGGCAGCTCTGATTTGCTTGCTCTGACGCTAGCAGTCAGCTATGGGTCGCTGACCACTGCAGCTCATGCGCTGCTCAGCGTCTTGATCCCCTCTCTACAATGAAATGAGCAGTATTGTTCAGGCTATTTCTATGTAGCCGTTTGATTATATTTGATTAGAATGGCCGTTGCTAAGCTACATCGTCATAAGTCGATTTGGATCGACCTTAGTTGTGTGATTTTTGTGGCGGTGGACAATTTGAATTGATGCTAGTGTCGTAAAGGTTAAAAATATCATGGGGTGTAGCCATCGTGGTTGTGTTTGACGACCTGCACTCAATCATCTTGATGATTTGCTGTGCTCAATTATAAAAGTACCTCTTTGTCTAATTTAAGCAACTTTCTCCTATTCCATGTTAGAATAACTTATACATCTATTATGTATTTGTCTCATTTACTAGGTAACATCGGGAGCCCTGGTGACAGAAAGATCAGCTTTGCAGTTTTGACAGAGAGATCAGACTCCATTCACAGCAGCACCACTTCCCTGTCTCAAGCTGACCCAGCCTCTCAGGAAGAGAAGAAAGAGAGAGGTAGAGTAGAATTACTATCATTCTGCATTACCGAGGAAATGGTTTTACAAAAATTGGATATGTTGAAGGTGGATAAATGTTCTGGTCAAGTCGGCATTCATCCAAAATTATTGTTTGAACTACAAGACCAGTTAGCAAAACCATTAGCAATATTTTATTCTCATACTCTTGAGAAGGGGATTGTTCCAAGGGATTGGAAAGATGCAGATGTGATACCCTTGAGAGTCCATTATTAAGGACAACATAGTACTGCACTTGGACAAGTTTCATTTAATCAAAAATAGTCAGCATGGGTTTACTAAAGGAAGATTGTGTTTAACCAACTATTAGAATTCATGGAGGAGGTTACCCAAATGTTAGATGGTGGAGAGCCGGTTGATATCTATCTTGATTTTGCAAAGGCCTTTGATAGAGTACCTCATCAACGATTGTTTAGAAAGTTGAAATCACATGGAATAGGTTGTGAAGTTGCCAATTGGATAGAAAATTGGTTGACGGGCAGAAGGCAGAGAGTGGGCATAAATAGGGAGTACTCTGACTGGTGTGATGTAATAAGTGGTGTGCCCCAGGGATCGGTATTAGGATCAATTTTGTTCTTAATATATATATATAAATGATTTGGACATTGATATCAGATCCATGATTGCAAAGTTCGCGGATGATACAAAATTATGCAGCAGGGTATATTCTCCAAACGAGGTGGATCTATTGAGATCGGATTTAGATATATTCTTCTTCTTCTTCTTCTTCTTCTTACGCTGTCAGACGTCGACCTTTATTTTTTCTAAAAAAGCAGCGGTCATCCTGAGGCTGTCGACACTGCCGTAGAGCTTGTCTAGTGTTGCCACTGGTGATGGCCACATCTGCTCTCTCTGATCCTCGTATGTCGGGCAGTTTTGCAGCAAATGTTCAGCGGTCATTTTCCCGGTACCACACGTGCATTCGTCAGTGCCACCTATCTTCAATTTGTTGAATAGGTGGTACTTCAGTCTATTGTGGCCAGTGCGAAGTCTGAAGACCACGACCTGCTCTCTTCTGTTCAACTGGTAATAGGCATAGTTTTTTGTGTAGCCAGTATGTTCTCTTTCCCATTTGGTCATGTATTTAGCTCTAATAAGCCGTTTTGACTCTTCGTATGTCACACTGGTATCTGGTTGTGGTAGTCTTGCACCTTCTTTTGTCAGTCTGTCTGCCTCCTCATTGCCTTGGATGTTGCAGTGTGATGGAACCCACTGTACCACTACCCTTTTTGGTGCGGACTGCAGGCATAGTTGACAGAGTACTGCTCTTAAATCATTAAGTTCAGTATTTTTCTGGCTTTTTAGTGCTGTGACTACAGCCAGGGCATCTGTAAGCAGGACTATATGGCTTTCATTCCTTTTACCTGTCACCATTTATTCCACTGCCGCCCTCAGTGCCTCTGCCTCCGCTCTGAAATTGCTTGTGTATTTTCCAGTTGCCAATGACAGTGTTATTTTCCTGCCATTTGGTAGGCTCAGGAAAACCCCTGCCCCTCCGTTCTGTGTTGTGTTTGTTACAGAGCCGTCGGTGAATGTATGAGTCCATTCCATGCTTAGGTAGTTTTTCGTTATGTACCTCAGGGTTGTATCTCTTTCTTTCTTTTTAAGTCTGGCAGATTTTGTTTCCAATACCTGGTATATTTTCTACCACCTCTGGAAATATTTGCTGCCTCCAGCTAGGTTTTCGTACAGTAGGGATGGGCTTTGGTGTTGTTAGTGCGTTCATAGGGTCTTCGTGCATCTTTGCTTTGGCTATCTCTGCAAAGTTTCTCCGCTTTAGTTTCCCATTTCCCAAATTGTTTAGTCTCTGGTGCATTGGATGGTCAGTCAGTCTTCTGAGTTTCTCTGCTTGCTGCTGGGCTCTGCAGTCTCTTCTGTCGGTCATGGATTGCAGTTTTGTAATCTTTTCAAGTTCTACAACTGGCGTTGACTTCATGCCTCCTGTTATAACTCTCATGGCTTGGTTTTGGAGTTTGCTAATTTTATCGAAGTTTGCTTTTGCTGCAGTTGTCCATGCCGCAATGCCATACTCGAGGACTGATCTCACTCTTCCAAGTGTACAGTTTCTTTAGTATACTTTCGTCTGCTCCCCAGCTTGTGCCAGCAAGTTTCTTCATGATTGCCATTCTTTCTCTGGCTCTCACTCGATTTCTCTCGATCTGACTTTTCCATGTCATGCCGATCAAATGTGACTCCCAGGTAGTTTGGGTTGTCGTTTGGCTGGAGGTATTTGCCGTTAAGACTTATTTTGGTGTTTTGGGGTTTGTTTGAAAGCGAGAACATCGTACATGTAGTTTTTTCCTCGTTTATTTTGACCAGCCATGAGTTCGCCCACTCTTCCAGTGATGTTAAGGCCTGCTGCATCCGATTACTTGCTGTGGTGAGATTCTTTTCAGAGGTCCACATAGCCAGATCGTCTGCAAACATTGAGCTATGGACTCTTCTTGGTATATTCTCTGTTATGTTATTGATATACACCAGGAAGAGTGTGGGTGACAGTACTTCCCCTTGGGGTACTCCCACTTTTTTGCTCATCTGCTCTTGTACTTTAACTCTGGCTGTTCTGTTTTTGAGGTAGTGACTGATCCATTTGTACATTTTCCCACAAACTTCACTTCTTCTTAGCTTGACTCTAAGTCCCTCTTTCCAGACTTTGTCAACTGCCTTTTCTAGGTCCACCCAAACAGCTACTGTCTGTTTTTGCTCCTGGTAGGCATCTTCTATTTCCTGGGCTATGAGGATGACCTGATCCTCAGTGGATCTGTGCTATCTAAAGCCTGCTTGCTGTGGAATTAGTATGTGTTTTTCTTCTAGATGCCACATCAGTCTGGTGTTTATCATGCGTTCCATCAGTTTGCCTACGCAGCTCAGTAGGCTGATAGGCCTGTATCCATTTGGATCTGTTTTGTCTTTTCCTTTCTTTGGTACTGGTACAAGTACTGCGTCTTTCCATGCCTAGCGTACAATACCCCTTTTCCAGCTTTGGTTCAGGACTGACAGTAGTTTCCTCTTTGCTGTTTGGCCCAGCCCCATCAGCATTTCGTTTGTTATCCCGTCTTTTCCGGGAGATTTCCTTTTCTTTAACGTTCTCATGGCCTCTTCCATTTCATTCATTGTTAATTTTGCCATCATATGCTCCTCTGGTGCCATATTGATGTTGTTGTGCCCCTTTTGCTCTTCAGTAATGTCTGTATGCCTGTCTGCAGGGACATCAATGTGGTTTGCTCTGGCATAATGTTCAACAAAGGCGTTTGCTGCTTTTTTTCCAGTGAGCATGTTGTCACCCTGTTTGATTGTAATTTGTTTGTTTGATGGAGTTTCGTCATTCATGGCTCTGACTAGCTTCCATTGTTTGTTCCCTTCTTTGTCTAATTTGAGGCTTTCTGTTTTGTTTTTCCAGCTTTCTCTTGCTGTTTGGTTTAGAGTGTATTTGTATTTCGCCATGGTGGCTTTGAGGGCGATATTTGCCTCCATAGATTGTTCTCTCTCTGCCGTGACTTCGTCTTCCGCTTTCTGCAATTCATCATTCCAATAGGGCTTATAATTTTTCCTTGCCCCTCTTGGGATGGTTTCAGTGGCAGCTTGCATTATTGCTTTGCTTAGGCTTTCCACCATGGGCTTCATTTTGTTATTCCATGTGTTGATGGTTTCACACAGCCCATCTATCGGGCTTGCAAATCTGTCTAAGTCGGCTCATTTGTAATTCCAACGTGGGAGCGGTTTTGTTTCCTGTGGGCCTACTTCCATATCAACTTCTAGCCTAATTGGCCTGTGGTTGCTACCTGCCAATTGGTTTAGCACCTGGCGGTCTATTTTATGGTGAATGTCCACCATGGAAAAGGCCAAATCTGGAGTAGAGGTGGTATGCCATGTTCTAGAATAGAAGCTAGGGCAATCCTCCAGCCTATTGATTAGATACAGATTTGTGTCTATCTCCCAATCTTCCACTTCGTCACCTCTGCTGTCTGTGTCCGAGTATCCCCATCTCTCCAAGTGGCTGTTGAAGTCTCCAGCTACTATGCAGTTGGAGTCTTTGACTTCCGTACTCGAGAGCGACAGGTCTTTGTTTGGTGGTCCGTACAGGTTGAAGATGCGGATCTTCTTCTCTTGAGCCAATATGTCAACTCCTACAATTTCTGCTTGTGCGGTGTAATTGACAGCTACCGCGCTACTCGGAATGCAGTTATGTGTCAGTATCAGAACCCCTCCTTTATGACCTTCTCTATCCAGACGGAAGGTCTGGTATCCTCTGATTGAGAATTTATGGTTGCTGTTGAGGTGTGTTTCTTGGATACATGCCACGTCAATCTAACCTTCATGCAAGTGATGTGTTAGGGAAAGCTTTTTGTTAATGACTCCCTCCGCATTCCACTGAAGTATTCTGAGGGTCTTGTGTTTTTGGTCAATAGTTTTTGCCCCATTGCCATGTGCCACGACTCCACAGCACATGGATGGGTGACCACCAGTAGTTATGGTTGGGCAACTTCGAGGCGTAAGGCCCGGCACTCTCGCTGCCTGGCGGGACTCCACAGGATGAGCGCCACGCTTTTTTCTATTAGGTCGTACGATCATCATACAGCGATATATGTTGCACTGTGTTACTTGTTAAGCCTGTGGCCCAGTGCATCCGCTTTCAACAGGTGTTTCTGTAGGGATGCCCTCCTTAGCCTTTGGCTGTCCCCAGCCTATCTGCAAGGCAGCAGTTGTTTGTGATCAAAGTTGTCTTTCTTATGGAAGTTATCTTACAGGACTAACGAGTCTTCACTACTCGTGTCTGTAGGGTGCTGTGATGATATATGAGATATGATATGGACTATGTACTGGTTTGTACTATCCCGGAAGAGAGGCAGTCCAGTCTGTATCCCAGGATCATCACGTCCTGCCAGAAACGTAGCATGTGCATGTGAGTGGGGTATCTCTTTGTTCCCTTTATTTTCTCGACTTCTTTGCAGTGATGGTACGCCTAGCATTCCCCGCCACCTGGGAGGTTGACACAATAGGGCAGATGTGCCATGTCCGCTAGCCTGCATCTCTTCTGCGTCCATTGGTATGACTGATAGCATACAGAGGTAGAGAGCGAGGCAGGAGTGCATTTAACCAGGGGACAAGCCTGGTAATGTCACGGAGATGTTGTTCGCCTGGTGTGCGGACATATCTCATTGTCGGGGGCTGAGTCTCGACAGTTCACAGTGAGGTGGCTGCTCTACTGTTTACGACACCCCGACTAAGAACTAAGTCTTCTGCTGGTGGTTTCGCACCTCCTTGCCGTATGGGGTGAATATCGAGCAGCTACCCGCCCGCTTTGATCGGCGGATTTCATAGACCTCTTTCTGCGGCTCGACCGGGTAGGGCCCCGACCATATCGTAGCCTCCCATCGCAGTGGTGCTGGGATTTTGGGCGGGATTCCGGCTTAGAGGTGTTCGGCCGTAATCCCTCACATGGTAGCCTCGCACCATTGACTTATCAGCCTAGTACGTGAACCAAATGTCTGCGGCTCCTCTCGAATTGAGCAGGATTACCGTAGCAACGCCCTGTCATTAGTAGGGTAAAATTGACCGGTCTTCCGAGGGTCAAATACCAGCACCCGTTCACTATTAGACCAAACTAATCAATAGAGGGCTTTTTAGTCAGTCAATTACCAGGTATCTGGAACCTGCGATTTCTGTAGGGTTAAGCAAGATTACCGTAGCTCTTTCATTAAGAAGGTTAAAAACTGACCTATCTTCCGTGGATCTAATACCAGCAAACGTTCCCTATTAGACCCAACGAAAGTGCTCTCATTTGAAAGTGTCAGTCATTTCACAGTGTTGGCGTGTAGAGTCAAATTAAGCTGCAGACTCCACTCGTGGTGGTGCCCTTCCGTCAATTCCTTTATCGAACACTTAATGCAGGCCAATCGAGCCACAGAGAGCTTAGCCCCAGATTTCTGAGGGTCTAAATCCAGCACCCGTTCCATATTAGACCCAATGAAAGTGCTCTCGGCCTGTCAATCATTTCAGTGTTGGCCGTGTTGAGTCAAATTAAGCCGCATGCTCCACTCCTGGTGGTGCCCTTCCGTCAATTCCTTTAAGTTTCAGCTTTGCAACCATACTTCTCCCGGAACCCAAACACTTTGGTTTCCCGGAAGCTGCCCGCAGAGTCATCGAAGCAACTCCTGCGGATCGCTAGTCGGCATCGTTTATGGTCAGAACTACGACGGTATCTGATCGTCTTCGCGTCTCTGACTTTCGTTCTTGATAAATGAAAACATTCTTGACAAATGCTTTCGCAGTAGCTCGTCTTGCGGCGATCCAAGAATTTCACCTCTAACGCCGCAATACGAATGCCCCCATTTGTCCCTGTAAAGGGGTCAGGCTACCAAAATTATTTTTTTCTTTATTAATAAAATCAGACCTAATATTTTATAATGGCAATGTTAGGCTATGAATGTAGATATATTTGCAGGTTTAAAAAAAAAAAAAAGAATACTCGGTTGTCATGATAACTGCGGTGACCTTGAAAAAATGCTTGCTTGCAAATACCTTCAATTTAAAAAAATAAACATATGTATTAAAAATAATATGAATGATCCATAAATGTTAAGCATATTTCTGGGGAAAGGGCATATTTATTTTATGAGAAAGGTTCAAAAATATTCTTTTTTTCAATTTGAGCTCCACGAAAAGTTTACAAAATACATCAACATTTGGCATAAAAAAAGTTTTTTAATAAAATATCTTTAACCAAATTAGCTTTTCTTTAAAAGTTTACCAACAAGAGTGTATGAGAAATGTACACACCAAATTGCATGTTTCCAACATCTATATTAGCTGAGATTTTAGGGTTTCAGATACATAACAAATAGGAAAAAAAAGATTTTGAGATAATTCAATTTTAAACTTTGAAAGCAAATAAAAATAAGTTTAATAACAAAAAAAAAGTCTTCTTGCATTGTTTTTTTAATTAAGCAGCATATACATAGTCATTTGCAAATACAATTAATTATTAAATGCACCAGTAACATATGTTTCACATTCTGCTAACTCGTGCTGGTATTCTTGTCCAATACGCCTTTTTTTAAAGTTTTTTCCTTTTCCACTTTGTTTCACCCAATGTTCATCTTCTTAAATCATAGTATTTTGTGTTCAGCATTCGAGTAGCATGTGTGTGATTTACAACACACCATTCCTGTTCAATTCTGTCCGTTACCATTTTTAGCCCTACAGGACCACAGTTGAAAGATAGAGTGGCAAAGGAAGTTGCCGGCTCTACCGCTGATAGTGAAGCAAATGTTGTTCTAGGGCAGTGCTGCCAAATCAATGAGTTGAAACTTTCATTGGCATTCTGCGTACCCATTTTTGCAGGAGGAGATTTGTATCTTTCAGCCTTGTCACAATTGGGTAGATGAGTCTGCCAACTTCCGCCAAAAATGTAGGCCAATGTTGTTCGCGCAACCATGTCTTCAGAGTTCTCTGGAAGAGGCACCAGGAATTTTCACCCTCTGGACAAAGTCTATGGTTGGGTGCATTGTCAGTGCTCATCATGTGAAAAAACCCAGCTAACACTTCTCGGTTAATTGTTGTAACATCAAGGGCATTGTCTTTTAAATTGTTGGCATATGTGTTTGTAATTTGTTCGATTGACGACGTGGTCAGTTTAAGATTAGTGACTCATTTGGTTTTCTTCAAATTGCTCAGAGCATTAAACATCCTTTTTGCTATGTGGTTGATGCAATCCTCTTGTTTTATCTCAGTGTCAGAGCATTTAGAATTTTGGACTTCAATGAATGCCTTTGCATCATCGTTGCAAAGCATAGTCCCATAAAACAGAGATATTTTTTCAATTGACCTTGAATAAATAATCCTTGCTGCCACAGTTTCCATTGCATTTGAAGAACAATCTACATTCTGCTGGCATTGAGGTTTATGCATTTGTATCCAATTCATAAACTCAGGAGAACCTGGCTTTGGACCAACTGCACATATTTTGCAACAATTGCTGATGACCTGAGTATCCAAAACTAGGTGACTGTCAACGTCAATGGCAACACCAACTCCGTTGTGCGATGAAAGACTAAGTTTTTGCCATGTACCGTATTAAGACACAACGATGATAGGACGCCCTGTGTTACTTTTGACACGGCCTGGGAGGGGACCTGTAGCTGCTGCTCTTTCTGCAACTGCATGAGCTGCTTGACACATTGTTTCTTCTGCTACGATACTAACAGTTTTGGATACCTTGTAAAATGATTTGTGGTGCATCTGGTTCTTTATGTTCATGGTGGACAGCAGTGACTGCAACTTTGCATAGCCAATACCATTGTCATTACAACCAATGACTGTCCGTCCTATAGTTGATGTCATGCTGTTTATTCACTTGTGGAGATGTCCAGTCTGACCACTCTGACTCACAATCTGGACAGAGAATTTGTATAAGAACAGCAAGACCATTTGGTTATTTTGTAATCAACTGTAGATTATTGCTTCTGCAATTTCTACATCCAACTGTGGAAACAAGATAATGTAGAAAACTTTGATGGATTAAAGTATACTGATCACTGTTCAGGTTCAGAATCCCTTGAGTAAGATTCTTGTACACATCAAAAATCGGCTTCGCTCTTTAACCAATTTGGGAGTTCTATAGTTTCAACAGCACCTTGTAGGCTCACTGACTTCAGCATCCACAGTTGAACTCGAATACAGAAAATGACCCATACCCATTAATGTCAAATACAATGACAAATAAACTCACATTAACAAAGCACACATACGCATGGCACAAACAGCCCAATTTGTTTTCAAAATAAATGGCAGTTTGACATTCTCACATGTAACATTCTGTCCAATCTAAGACTAAATTATCTTTCTAAACTTTCACGATGTATTCATAAATTTTCACAGGCATTCTAACTATTAATGTCTAGTATTAAATGTGTACTCGTAACTCTAGTAATATAGCAGATATTAAAGTAATACTTAGAGTGAGTAACTTACTGAATAAGTACGTACACAATCTACACAGAATAATATTTCTTGAATAGCGTAGAGCTCTTTTTGAATTAAATATTGAAGCAAGGCAAGGTACAAAACAACGTGGTCATAAATAATAAACATAATTCAGTAAACTTACCTTGAATTTAGAGGTTCTCGTAGTTTCGAGCGTGAATTCCTCTAGGTTTTTAGTGAGCACGCTTGTTGTAGTTGCTGTGTCCTTTCTTTGGCATTTTGCTGTTTCTAAATGCTAGGACAGTTTTGAAACAATGACTGACAAGGAATTGAAAAACCCCTCTTTTGCGCATGCGCGACTTTTTTGTTCCCATGGACGATACCTTTTTCGACCAATCAGAAAGATTAAAATAATCAAAACAATGAAGTATCGCATCAGTCGTTATATTTGAAGTATCGTATCGTTTAGACAAAGCTAGCATTTGCTTTCGAATGAAAAAATTTGAAGAGAACTTTGGACCCCGGTCATTATGATATATAATATGACCCATTATACTTTTTTTAAAAAGCTGTTGCTATGTGTCAAACATTGTGTTTTATCATCGGTTTTCGGTATCTTTTTAAAGTAGGTCAACTTTAGAACCGGGGGTAGGGTGTTTATAATTAATTTTTAAATGTCAATAAGCTTGCAAAATAACATTATTTTATATGTAAACGATTCTATTAATGTCGAACTTAATAAAAATTAACAATTTAAAAAATCAATATTTTTCACCCAAACAAGAAATTTCCAAATCGCATGTCCCCTTAATCATTACCTCCAGTTCTGAAAACCAACAAAATAGAACCGAGGTCCTATTCCATTATTCCATGCACCATTATTCAGGCAGCCGAGGCCTGCTTTGAACACTCTAATTTTTTCAAAGTAAACGCGCCGGCCACCCGGGACGCTCAGTGAAGAGCATCCGCGGGAGAGAGCCAGCAGACGGTAGGGCAGGAGACAACAGGCAGTGAACCGGCACGAGCCGGACCGCCCGCCTGTGCCTGAGATCCAACTACGAGCTTTTTAACTGCAACAATTTTAATATACGCTATTGGAATTGGAATTACCGCGGCTGCTGGCACCAGACTTGCTCTCCAATAGATCCTCATTAAAGGGTTTAAAGTGTACTCATTCCAATTACGGGGCCTCGAAAGAGTCCCGTATTGTTATTTTTCGTCACTACCTCCCCGTGCCGGGAGTGGGTAAGTTGCGCGCCTGCTGCCTTCCTTGGATGTGGTAGCCGTTTCTCATGCTCCCTCTCCGGAATCAACCCTGATTCCCCATTATCCGTTACAAACATGGTAGGCATGTCACGTACCATTGACATTTGATAGGGCAGACATTTGAAAGATGCGTCGCCGGCACATGAGGCCATGCGATCAGCACAAAGTTATCCAGAGTCACCAGTGGGGACGCCGCAACCCCGCGAGGGGAAACGATGATTGGTTTTGAACTAATAAAAGCGCTCTTTCTGCGAGGGTCGGAGCTTGGTAAGCATGTATTAGCTCTAGAATTGCCACAGTTATCTAAGTAGGATCGTGTCATCTAAGGAACCTCGACTGATTTAATGAGCCTTTCGCGGTTTCACCGTGAGACATTGTGAACTTAGACATGCATGGCTTAATCTTTGAGACAAGCATATGACTACTGGCAGGATCAACCAGATATCTGTCGGAGACGTACGAACCACACACACCGGTCGGCGGAGGATGGATGTATAAAAGTCTCACTAGGACGGCGGCAGGGACCGACTGACGGACGGACGGTTGTTCCATCCCTCACTCCGTCGACCTAGGACCGCCCGACAGGGGCCCGTACACACACCAGATGACCGACCGACCGGGCTCGTTTGGGGAGGGATGGCAGCGCTCTGTGCAGAACGGATCCTAACGGCCCCGGCGATGAACTTCACAGGGACTGGAGACGATGTTTGCCTGCCGGCCTGCCTTCTTCCCAAGGGTTGGTCGGGCGAGGACAGGGCCTTTAGGCACGATTCCTGCTTTCCATTTGCCGGTCACAAGCTCTTTGCGAGAGAATGACCACCAGCGAGACGAACTGTCGAGGTCTGCTATAAGCCTTCGAATAACCACCACTGACTGGAAAAGTTTCTCTATACGATCCACAGTAACGCACCGGTACGACGCCACAAATTTTGTCCCGCTACATGGCCGGGGAGAGGCGGGCGAGCATTTTCGGCAAGCCAGCGCTATCACTCCATCTGATGGGACTGAGATCGCTGTACGAAGACTGAATGAGAGTCAATCGCGGCGGCGAGAGACCAGCCCCAGATGGATTTAGATATGATTTAAAATGGTCTGATAGCTGGCAGATAGAGTTTAATGTAGAAAAATGTACAATACTCCACATGGGAAGATCCAATAATGAATATAATTACAGGATGTGAGAAAACAATATTAGGACAATAAAAAAGGAAAGAGACCTGGGAGTTATAATAGATCATACAGGAAAGATGAGGGAGCAAGTCCAGGTGACAGTGAAAAAGGCTAATGACATGTTGGGCATGATAAAAAGAAACATTTCACATAAGAGCAAGGAAGTAATAGTCAAGTTATATAAATCATCAGTGAGACCTAAATTAGAGTACTGTGTTCAGGTGCAGATTCCATATAATATAGTGGATATAAACTTGCTGGAAAGGGTACAAAGAAGAGCTACAAAAATGATGATGGCATAATTTATTTTGCTAGCGCTATTTTTAGTAAGGATTAACTGCGCTACTTTTTATTCTCACTCTCTCGTCTCGTGCCGCCCGACCCCAGTGGCAAGTCAAGGACAAGACGACTAGGGGGCGACTACGAGATGCATCAAGCACCCGTGAAAAAGACGGCGAAGTTGAACCCACACCATCTGATCACGAGGCCGATAGCTTAACCACTTCGCCACGGAATCCCCTTAATACAAGTGTATAAATTAATAAATGGAAAGGATAAATTAGACTATACCAAGTTTTTCAAAGTACAACCAGCTACAAGAACAAGAGGGCCCAGCTACAAATTGTTTAAAGACAAGTGAAGATTAGACATTAGGAAATATTTTTTTAGTCAGAAAGTGGTAAATTCTTGGAATGCATTGCCACAGGATGTAGTGGAAGCAGAGTCAACTAATGCATTAAAAAAAGATTGGATGCTCACAGTATTTTCGGTATCCATGGAGGGAAATAAACTGGTTGTATACAGACTCTGTAGAGCCTTCTAAACCAGTATAATGAAGTTAGGTTTAAGTTAAGAATAGTTGGCTCCATTGATAGTTTATATTAAGGCATATCTTGTGCAGTTCTACTGTCTTGACCAGGCTGGTATTCACAGCAATGAAAATGTGATATGCTAACTATATATATAGGCACCCATAGTACAGACATTAGATATGGTCAAGTGAGACATACTAAAGTCATTAAATCATTGCCTATTAGATAACATCAAATCTTGCATATTGTTTAATTGATATTATCAAAGGCAAAATTTTTAAAGTCGCACTTGTATAACAATTACTTGGTAGATGCTTGTTGTTTGATTTAGTCATTGCACATAATATCTGTTTACTCTTATAAAAATTGTATTTCTTACTTCCATTGAAGGACGTCGCCTGGCTCAAGGCAGACAGAAGCTCTTACGTCACTTCCGACGTGGATCAGCCCACAATCTCAGCTTCCGTCGCAGCTTCAAACTGATGAGATCAGAAGGAGGAGGCGGAAGTAAGCTATTCAATTATTTTATTTTTGAAGATCAGAGCAACAGAATTTTAATTTACATTTAAATATTGCTACAGTTCTCTCAGTACCAATTAGATTGTAACACATTTAATACTATTTTTGGGCTGCGTCCTAATTGATTATTGGTTTATTATTTCTTGTAAATCCTCTTTAATTATTTTCATTTTCTCGATTTAAAAAAAATAAACATTTAAATATATTTTCTGTTACAAATAGAAGAAAAAATGTTGCATTTGTTTGTTATTATTTTAAATTTGCAACATCGTTTGACATAAGTACTTATTTCAACCACAAAGTCATACAGAAAATAGTTAGCATCCAGGCTTCAATTCTTCGGTAACCATAAAATGAAGCTCATCTTAGAGGGCTCAATCTGAGCTAACCACCTAATCAGTTGCATAAACTGACAAAAATGAATTATTAATACCAAAATATTTTCTGCATTTCACATTTATTTTGGCCAAATCTTTGAAAATTGTCATTACATTTCATTTGTGTGGAAAAATCTAAAATGTTACCAATATTTTTCATTTCTTAGGCCAAATGCTAAGATATTGCCATTGTTTCTTATTTGTTTGGCCAAATGTTGATATAATATTTTTATTTGCAACTTATCTGTCTGATAGAAGTTGAACAACTTCTGTGTGCTTTTTAACTGCTTGATCTTCTTCTGACGTAGTCCCATAGCAAATGAGAGCCAATGAAGTTAGAGTGGTAGAGGCTTTATTCTACCATGTCTCAGCTTTTGTGAAGTGAAGTGACTAATTTTCTTCCTTGCTGCTTTGCTTTCCCTAACTCTAACAGAGTCAGGAACACATCTCTACATGTGGGTAAACTGGTGTTGTGCCGAACGGTTACATATTTTGTCAGTTTGCTGTGAGAGGAAACTCATTCAGGCAGTTGTCAGTAATTTGAGAAAGGAAGGATAAGGTGTATAAAACAGAACTGGCTACATTCATTCTGTATGTATAGTTTATATATATAGAATTTTCATTATAGTTTCCAACAAGAAACTCCATGAATTTTTTTAATGCATTTATATTTAATATCTTTTAATTTCAATTAATATTCTTTTGCTTCTTTGCATGTTAATTTATTTTAATTTTATCACCTATAATTTATGTTATTTTTATTATAAATTCCAAAAGAAGCTCAGTTAAGTTATTTTAACAAGAAACTATAATTTATTCAGATTTTGATGTGTTTACTTCATTGCTTGTGGTTTCCAAAGAAGAAACTCATAAATAGCATCTAGATTGCATGCTTTTTTCTTAATTCGTTTATTTCATTGCCTATAGTTTCCTTTGAGGATTTGGATTTCGATATACAAGGTAGAGAAATAACTTTTTGTTTACTATATTTACAAACATTAACAATGTTGTTTGAGGCACCTGTAATTGTTTAGTATGCACCATATTTACCTTGCATAGGTCATGTACCATATAAAGGCCTTTTCTTTTAATTGATTTGTACTATGTAGCATTATGGTGTCTCTCTCACATATATACTTCATCAAAAGGGAAGATACATGGGGAAAATAGTATCAAAAATTGGATGGTACAACATGGGGAGCAAGTCAGATGTCCTCCGAACATCACCACTCGCTCTGTGCTTCTCTGTAGTTGAGCTGAACCAGGACGAAATCTCTTACACTCAACACAGCCCCTAAAGACTAGTCACAGAATTCGCTGATGCAAAAAATGGAATTAACTCATGCTGGTTCCCTAGATTCAGCTGTGAGAAGATATTGCTCCTGGGCACCACTTGCCTTACACAACATGGAAATCACTAAATAGGCTCTGAACTGGTGTATCAAAATGCAGGAAGAATGTAGAGATGGGTATACAGGGATAATGAGATATGCAACTATGGAGCAACACAAGAACCAGACCACCTGATGATCTGTCCAAACCTTCTGGAAACATGCAATATGGATGACATGTTGAGGCTGAATATTGGAAACCTGATGTCCGATGTGATGCCCAGGACACAAAAAGTAAGTACATACTTCGTATTAGATAGCAAGCAGGTGCATAACAAACAGAGATCTGTGGCAAAAGAACATGAGAACAGACAGTGTTGCTGAAGATTGGAGGAGACAAAGTTTAGATGGATAGAACACTCACTCAGAAAGATGCATATCAATAAAACCAGACATGTCCTCGGTTGGAATCCAGCGTGAAAGAGAAGCGTGAGGAGATTAAAACAGTGTGAGAGGAAGCAATGACAGCTTGAGTCTCGAAAGCAGAACTCAAGAAGTTGACTCAAATATAAGAATTGAAGAACAACTGTCATTGCAGACCTATGTTTGTAAAGAGAACTAGAATAAATTAGTCAAATAATACATTATGCCAGAGTGGTCAGCCGGGGTTATTGCGTATGACAAATACAAGAATAGCACCATTGTCTCAGATAGAGAAGCATAGATAGCGGGTCTACTTTGCTCTAGTGTTTGAGCCTATTAAGATGGACTCACACATTGGTTAATCACCCTCTGTAAGTGCTTGTCCCAATGCAGCGGAGTATTAGGAGTACTAAGCTGCTCAAGCCTAGTCCGCTAAACAGGAAACCCTTTTCCCGACTACATCCAGCTCATACTAGACCTGGTATCTGGCATCTGACACTGTAGAAGTACATGTCGACTAAAAACTAAGACGTTATGATATTTCTTCATTTTGTGTTTATGTCCCCGTGTGAAGCACATCCTCTCCAGATTGTCATTGTACTAAGCAACCTGCTCCATTTCCGTCTGTGTTTTCATTGTTCTTCCGATTCATTCCACATTTTTCCCTTCTCCTGACATGATTACCGGAACAATTACCTTACAGCACTATCCAGTAGATTGGTTAGTATATGTCCTACCCACCTGCCATGCCTTTACTGCACTCATTTTTTTTGCTGGTATTTGCTTTCCACTATTTTCACATTGATGATCCTGTGCATACCACTTTATTTCATTGTTTCTGTTCAAGCACCTATTTAGAAATATTTATGACACTCTTCATATCATGTTATGTGCATTCCTATGTGCCCAATGTTCACTCATTGTTTGTATAAACTGTCTTGGTTTGGTGATCTGAAAGCTGAAATGCACATTTATATTTTTTGGACATTTATTTGTTGCTTTATCCAATTTATACTCCACATATCTTAGTAACAATGTTCATTTAGTTTAGCTTATCTTTCTTTTTTGCTGTTTTTGTTTGTCCATTCCATAATAAAGACATTATATGTATCAATATGCAGATATACATCTGTTAATTACTGTAAAAAAATACAACAAACAAAACTGTTGTACATTTTTTTCCATTCCTGGGTTTTAAAGGCTGAGAACTACAGGCCTCTGCTGTCGCCATATCATGCACTGGGTATGTTTGTTATTTCACCCCCAACAGAAAAACAACATATGCCTTACCAGGGATTTGATCTGCTGCCCTTCTAGTCCACAGGCAGGCAGGCATCGAAACCATTCAGTTACGCGCTCTACCTCTCTCTTTATTTCTCTATTCCCCAAGGCGGTGTGCGTTGCACTATGTTTTTATTTTGTGCCTGTTGGCCCAGTGCATCCGACTTCAGCATGCATTTTATGTAAGGGTTTGCTTCCTCCTGCATTTTCTAAGGGTTCGTTTGTAATGGAGAGCGAACACAGCACCTTTGGTGTGTAATCCATGCTACTTAACCACATCATCCCAAATGTAAAATTGTAAAAAAAAACAAATGTGTATGGTCAGATGCCTCACTAAGACGAAAACACAAATGAAGCCTACGTTAAAATCAATATACCTTCATCAGGGACAATGAACAACAACAGTAATGAACTAATAAATCATAGAAGACAGGAAGAATGCATAAAATAAGGATATGAACATATACAGGAGAAGAATAAGGTCCTTATCTGGATAACACATAAGTAATCATCACAAGGCTTCTAATGTGTCTGAGGCCAGGAAACAAAAACCAATGTAACATTGTCTTGTGACTTCCGTTAATATTGCGGCAATTAGTTTTTATTGAACTATGTAGAGTTAACTATTTTCATGTTCGTTTTCTTGTTTGTAAGTAAGAGTAAAACAGTCAGTGTGCATTACACCTTGATTAAGCTGTTAACATTGAATCAGCTTCATTTTAATCATATCAATTTTATGTAAAACTCATTGTTGTTTGATATGGAAGCAAGGAGCAGATAGGGGGGCAGCACTAGGACAGAAGCTTCAATACAGGAGCTGATCCAGCAACACTCAGGACTACAAGACCCAATTCTGTACACAGATGGCTCCGCCAGCAGAGATGCAAACACGTACGGTTGGGTTTTTGTCGGCTACCAAAATGGCAAGGAGGTGGTGGAAATATTAGCTACATATTCCACTATCACATAGGGCATGAGGATAGAGATTGAGGCGGTAACAGCGGTCCTGACTTGGTGATGTAACCGTTGACACACACAGTGATATTCAGACTCGCAGGGCATGCTCTGTAAGATAGAACAGTCCATGCTAGGAAGGGAGGGCTTCTCTTCTGACCAACTCTGGTGTACCCGGTGTCACATGGATCTACTGCCCGGAACATGCAGGCATCTGGGGCAACGAAAGAGCTGATGCAGTGGCGGGACACACTGTGGTGAATGACACGGTGAACATGAGAGACAAGGTTGAGTTGAGTTAAGGGCAGTTATCGACACTCTACAGAATGATGAAGAGACAGAAAGTCACAAAAATGTAGATGATGATAGATTTCGGAGTGACTAGGTGAGAGGAGAGAAAGTGTGTCCTGTCTGGAAAGATCCAAAGAACATGAAATCAACACCTGACTGGGACTCACTGGCTGCTTGAACGGAGAACGGAGCAGATATGGGAATGTCCACTGTGTGATGATGTTGGTTCCTAGAATTAGGAGTGAAAGCAAGGGCAATGAACAAGCAGTTGGAAGAGAGAATTCAGGTTTTGGCGATAAGGATATAAAATATATATATTTAAGAATAGGGTGCATCTCATGGAAACAGAAGACAGCAAATAAGAACTTCCTGGAGAAGTTAAGGATAAAAATGGAATAAGGAATTAAATATAAATGAATGAATATAAAGAAAATATGTTGTTCCTGTTGTAATCGATAAAGGTTACCTTGTTAATGTTCACTATACGCATGAGTTCGAAGATGGGTAGATAAGCCAATCTGAGTTCTGAATTGTCTGATGCACTTAGTGCAAGGATATAGGACAACCCTTCTGCCAGGGTGGAGGATGTTTTGCTGTTAGCTGACTTGCGGAGTGATCATCTCTGGATAGCCTCATTTATTCTTGTTACCTGAAGTTTGAGCGATCGGTTGCAATTCCTTCCCAGTCACTTGATCAGTGATCTCTTAAGTGTGTCCTTGTACATTTTTCTCTGTCAACCGCTTGCTCTGTTGCAGTGTACCATAGAACAGCACTTTTGGTAAACACTGATCCAACATGCATACTACATGGCCAGCCCATCTCAGCTGTCGTGCACATATCATGGTGTGTATACTTGTCATAACCGAAAACATAACACCTTTCTGACAACACTTCTGGAGGGAAAGCAAAGAGAAAAACAGTACTATAAGTAATTAAGTAGTAGTAGTAGCTTCTTGTCAGTCATGTCTGACTATAGGTTGATGCCACCTTGGAGTAGCAACTCTCTACTAAAACTTGTTGGTTTTCCTTTCGGCGTTGCCTCTTCACTTCCCTGTGTTGCATGAGCTTATTTTCGCCCAGCCTGAGGTCGCTCTTCAGGTTACATCACCATTTGGATCAGTCTGCAGCTATGTCTTCCCAAGATGTCCATAGAGAGTATCTTTTGGGATGCGGCCGTCTTCCATACAAAGAACATTACCAAGCCATCGCAGTCTTCTTTGGCAAAGGAGGGTGTACATACTTGGAAGACCGGTGCGGAAATGCACCTTCGGATTTGTCACCCTGTCTCTCCATGAGATGCCAAGGGTGGATCTCATACACCGTAGGTGAAAGGTGTAATTAAGTAATAGATCATAAAAAGCATCTCAAATTGTTCTGTGAAGACCAGAGAAAGAAGAAATTAGAGATCCACTCATTGCAGCATACCTTCAAAGGAAGGGTGGCAGTAATCTGATCTGATCATTCTGCTCCAGAAGTGTATCTTACCATGTTCTCTACTAGTTTCTGTTCTTACTTAACCCTTAGAACCCTGCCCACCTGGCCTGTAAAATTCCATTTACCTGTGCTCCTGAGTAAATAAGCACATGGTAGACATCTGAGGAAAGCTATTTACTATGACAAAACTGTGCTCTAATTTCAATATTCTATCTCAGATTAACTGATCTGATCATCTCCAATGTTCCTACTTGTTATGCTAGTAGGTTGTGGAATATATTTATTGAAGACCATCCTGTATCACTCTATCAAATGTACTTGATACATTACATGAGATTCTCTTTGCAGTAGCTATCTATTGTTTCATAATTGATATTACTTCCTTTGTAGCTTAGATTGTTCTCTTCTTTCTACTTTTGTCCCACTACCCTTGCCATGATGTGCCACAGAGAGGCGGGATGCATAGATTGCATGTGGACCACAAACCTTCATATGATATGCTCATGCTGCAATCAAAACCACTTGATTTTGTTTGTGTCAATGTCGGCACTATCTTGGTTTGTACCCCACTATCTGCTTCAGTGTGGCGTTGTAGATTTGGTCATGGATTGTCTTTCCAGCTGCACTTCTCACACTGTTGGCCTTCTGAATTCTATGTGCAAACTCTGTGTCTACCTAGGTATTTGAACTCCAACACTTCAGTTAGGGACTCCTCATAGGGGTTAGCCAACTATGTAATGTTATATCCATTTAAATTATGAATAAAAGTAGTTTAGGTAACTATTGTTTGCCTCATATTCATTGTTTAGTTAACTGCTTTCTTCTGGCCTGCTTTCATGTTGTCTAGTTCTTGATTATAATAAGTCCCATAACAGAAATTGCCATCAGGGATGAGGTGTTAGAAGCTTCATTGTACTAAGCCATAGCTTGTCTGAGGTGGGGTGGCCAGTTCTCTTTCTCGCTGTTTTTCTTTCTCTGACCTTAAGTCAGGTACCCATTTACAGATGAAACTTCCTGTACATCTTGGTCAACAGAAGCATGCCGGTAACGGAAGTTGGACCCTGTACCTTTTGCCTTGATAAGCAAACACTCTATCACTACACTAATCAGACAATCCTATTCCTTGATGGACTATATTGGTCATTAAGTTGGCTATCCTCTGTTACCGCTCTTACATTTGGGCCTTCTGTGTTCTTGTCTTACCCGAGTGGTAATGCCCATCGCAAGCAAAGATGGCGACAGCATTAGACTTGTGCTACAAGATGGGATCTCAAATGACTGTAAAGTCAAATCCTAGCTCTGCAGATTCTTCCACACACAAAGCACATATGTGAGGAATCAGCTGGGGAATCACAGTGCATTCTGTTCATTCCGCTGGCTCATTTTCCCTAAACCTTGGCGATAAAGTTTCGCTCTGTATTCTTATGTGATGCTAACATGCTAAGTGGAACAATTCTGTGTAAGCATCTCCCAGAAGCTTTTGAAAGACATTTTTAAGGAGTCTCTATAGTGTTTCTTCTGTCCCCCTAATGAGCTTCTGCCAGATCTGAGTTCATCTTGTCCTGCCCATTTTATCTGGGCTTTTTTCAGAAACATATGTTTGACTTGCTAAGGATTTCAGAGCTAAGTGCTTTGTTGTTACATCTGACCCTGAACAGCCTACACATGATGCTCATGTGAAAATGATTTAGCTGTCTGGTGTGTCTGCCATACACTGTCCATGTTTTTCAAGCATACAGCAGAGGGGTTAACAATACAGCACAATACACTTTTACCTTGGTGACGACACTGATGCCATGCCGGTTTCAGATATTTACTTGCAGCCTCTCAAACGCGGAGTTTGCCTTTGCAATCCTATTCAGAGACGATATTCGTTTCTCTAGTGAGGGTCCTGTCTAGATAGGTGAAGTGGTAACCAGGTATTAAAGAATCGGGCTTCTGTAACCACCCAAGCATAAAAGGCAACTAATTAAGGTTGTTCATGGGGCTAACAAGCTCATCATGTGAAATTAATTGCTGCAGAAACCACATAAAGTGAAAATGAAAGAAGTTATTCAGTAACACGAAGAAAATGCAATTGACTGAGCTTTGTATGTGGCTTATCTATCTATTTCTTTATTGTAGTTTATATTTTCATATTGTTCACCACTTCTGGAACAAACTTTTTCACATGTTGCAACAAATAGGTATCGAGGGACCAGTCATTAGGTTAATTCAGAACCTGTATGAAAATCAAGAGGCGATTATTTCAATCAAAGACGTCCTAACAGATCCAGTTTCAATTAGATGGGGGCTCAACAGGATTGTTTGCTTTCACCGTGTCTTTATAACGCATGTTCTGAGATGATGATGGAAAAAGCTGTTCAGAGTTGCAATAGGGGTGTCAAAGTCAGTGGTATAAAAATTGCCATCAAATTTAACAGGGACAAAAATGAAGTTTGAGATGGCTGGAACACAATATGAGACATGAAAGTCTTTTATAGAAGATACTAGAGAGCAAGATTCAGGGCAAAATCAGAAGGGGGCGATCAAGACACCTTTATATGGCAGGCATGGAGAGACATTAACCTATGTTGAGATGAAGAGAGCTGCAGAGTCAAAAAGAGATACATACTCAGACAACCTTACAACCAGTCTTAGGACTGATCAACCAGAGGATAGGGTCAAATGGAGAGACATGCTCGGACAACCCTACAACCAGTCTTAGGACTGACCAACCAGAGGATAGGGTCAAATGGAGAGATGTGCTCGGACAACCTTACAACCAGTCTTAGGACTGACCAACCAGAGGATAGGGTCAAATGGAGAGACATACTCTGACAACCTTACAACCAGTCTTAGAACTGACCAACCAGATGATGATAATGATGATGATTTTTCTGTTATGATCTATTTTCTATGCTAATTAATCATTCTTTGTTATTATCCATGAGTGTCTTTGCTTAGTATTCATTCCATTCTACTTTGCTAACTAACAAAACACCACAAATTTGACCACTATAGGTATGAAACGTGGTGGAAGCATCAAATCTCGCAAAATCAGTAGCCACTCTCTTCAGTCTGATGCCAAGTACGCAGAAGAGGAGCTCCCCACAGAAGACACAGAATCTGTAACAATGATGAGCGATGACACTCAGGAGTCTCCGAGTGATAAGGACAACGAGCTGGAAGATGATCATTTATACACAAATCTGCCATGGATCAAAGTATGTGTAGTAAGATCTATTTGTGTTATGAGTTCATGAAGTCAGGTAGCCAGTTAGAACCCATGGCTAGAACAGGAAATACATATTTATAAGAGTAGAGTTTACTAATGAGATGTAAATTCTATCCTAATATAGAACAAGTGAACGGTTGCATTGAACAGAGTAGTTGTTTCGGTTTCCAAACAACATAAACTGGGCAGGTTATGGTGTAATGGGTTAAAAAACAACTTGGTGTTATTGTTGTGTGAGCGAGTTTCTGAGAAGGTGGCGAAAATGTTAAAAAAAACAGCACAAACATAAAGACTCACTTTTTTGGCTCCCTTGTTAGAAGGAGAAATAAAAGGTCCATAGACAACGCATAATCAATGTTTACAAGATGGTGTAGCAGATCCCACTGTTTGCCCTAGGGTTATTCTAACTCAGAACATTATCACACTCATCCACATCATCATGACCACACACTGCAAATAATATAGCACACAGCAGATGGCATATCTATTATATATTACTCATACCATAAAAATGAGTAGTGAAATTACAAACACAATACAATACAAATCATCTTAACTAAATATTCCTAAATTATATATATGTTAATATAAATATTAACTAAAGCAGACATTTTAAGCATTAGCTCTTGATGGAATTCCCAACTATCATTAACCCGGTTCTATTGCCTACACACATCACACATACATCTCTTTAACTGCATCCTCAACACACCTTATCAAAAACTTCCTCGCTCAAATCCCCTCAGGCGGGCGATCTGGATATACCTCGTTCACAATGCGCCCTGCTTACAACATACGTTCAGATTATCTATTAATACAAAACTCACACACCTATTTGAGCGATCCTGTTCTATCACTAACATTCGTACAACAGTCTATCAATCGCTCCTCTATCTAAGTCAGTGAGTTAAACATACTATCTAAATTCAGTCTCTCTCTCTCTCGCTCTCATCTCCTCTCTATCCAGCCTCCTGAGCTAACTTTGTCTCGAGTTATATACACTCAAGCAGAATCAGAGCTGACCAATAGATCTAGGGGGGGGGGTGGCTCTTTTCAGTCGTTATTGGAACTAAATACTTTGCACACCTGTCACTGATCTATTGCAGCAAGCTCCGCTGCCAATACATCTGTCACTCATTCTCCCGCTACCCAAATCGGAACGCCAGTGGTCAGCTCCTACCTGTCCACATTCTTTGCCCCAACTCTGTTTTTCTTTGCTGAGACGGTGAGTGGACTTGACACGCATTCAGGTAGCTTTAAGCTTTAACATGTTAGGTACCTTTGTTATCAGTAACCACATCACCCCTGTCCTAAACTCTTTGCTCCGGCGGGAACTGTTACAATCTACTAGTTTCCATTATAGGCGTAATTATTATATCTACATAATCAAACTAAACAGATCTACCTCAGAAAAATCCATTGCAAAAACTTAACTTTCCCATTCTCAATAATGGGTGAATCTTCAAATTTAAGTGAAAAACATCATTTCCAAATGTCTAAAACAAATTTCAAAATGACATATTGAATTCAACTGGAAAGAGCAGAAGTCGAACTCTCTATAATCAAAAGAGCAGTATGTTCAGCCAATTTCTATGTTAGCCTGGTTTGTCTGTCTATGATTAAAATTCTTTGAAAATACGTTGACCGTGAAACGTCAGAAAAAGGTGGCAGGCAATGCCCCAGCCAATTTGCCAATGGAGACATGTCATGTAGTTATGCATTGAATTATCCTGTTCCTCATCTTTTTCTTCTTTGGCATTCATCCTGAAAAGGATGTGGTGTTGTAGTTTACAGTGATACCTGCGTCTTTCAACCCGATACATTCAGTTTCAGCTGGTTTTAATGGGTATCGGTTTTGCCTTCCCATTGCAATATCTATTCTCTTAGGCCAACTACACTAGTGCAGCCTGTCTTCAGTACCAGTGTTTGACTTTATGATCTGGCACACAGCTCTCCGCAGAGCAGCATCATCATCCGAGGGATCCAAAAAGAAATATCACCGTTTCGCGAAGCGAACTTTCTATGCCCTCACTGCCCGCAATTATATAGATCCCAAATCGGACTCGTCAGACATCTCCACATCCATCCACAACCCTGACTCACAGAATACTGAACTGAAAGGACTGGTTGAAAGAAAAAAGAAAAGGTCTTCATCACTTTTGATGAACGGACAACATGAGGCAGAGTAGGGTCTTGGTCAGCTCTAGACACTGACCCTGATGCAAGCAGCCAACTATGAATCACTGACTGCTATCAGCTCATTTAATGTGTTGTATCTTCGGCCTTGTAGTCATCTGATATTACGGGTATAAAAGGGGAGAAAAGATTAGTAATTCTGAACCATCCCAGGCATGTTGAAAGCCGTGTCTTTGTGGTGTTGGAATGGGAACCTGCTTCTTCATTTTAAAATAGTTGTTTTTTTCCCTGAAAACATATTTACCTATCTGTATTTTCATCAAGAGGGAGTTGGGAGTTGAGGGGAGAGAGAAAAGAGGAACAAGAAATAGTAACACTGTAACCTGCTAGATATGTCATAAGAGGTGACAGGATTGTATGGGGCTGGCTACACTATTGTCTAGAAACTTTAAGCCGCAAAAATTTCTAAAGATTTAGGGAGGTCAACATTTAATGACTTGGCGTGAATTCGTTGAAACCTATACTGAAAAGGTTTTGATTGATTAAAAGAAATTGATATTTACATCTTCTTTTTCTTCTGCGTTCGTTCTCAATCTCTGCTACCAAGCCCTGAACAGGGCTTGGCAAGTAGCAGGATGTAGTCAACAAAATGCGTTGTGTCGCTAGTTTACAGCTTGACTGCGATATTTACACTTTTCAGTCCGACACGTCTGTCTTTGACAGATTTACACCTTATTTATCATACAGTATTTATTTATCTTATGCATAACCCCATTAATGCTTCCTCTCTATCTAATTTGCTCTTTCCTCGTGAAAACTTCAGATTATCATCTTCGGCATTTGTCCAGAAAAGTTTGTTGTGTCATAGTTTACAGTGAGGCTGCAATATCTGCATCTTCCAGCCCAACACATCCGATGTCAGCTGACTTTTTTGAGTACTGAGTTTGCATTCACTGCGATCCCTGTTCTCTCAGTCAGACTACATTAGTACAGCCTGTTTCCAGGGCCGCCACTTGGCGACAAAATAGGGTCTTAATCAGCTGTGGTTCGCTCAACCTGATGCAAGCAGCCAGCTATAAGTCACTAACTGCTGTCAGTTCATTCACTGTGTCGCATCATCAGCCCCAGTTTCAGATCTTAAATTGTACAAACAATGTGTTTTCATCATCATCATCATGTAGCATGTCCTTTGTAGAACGTCACTTGCCATCTGTCTGAAAGAAACTCATTCCCTTGCCAAAACTCCAGCCTCCTCCTCAGTCATACCTAGGCATTCCTGGATATCTTGGTGCCATCGTCTTCTTGGTCTACCCCTTCCTCTTTTGCCTGGCACCATACCTTCCATCACCATTCTCTCAAGACCGTTGTGTCTCTTGATGTGACCAAAGTATTTGCATTTTCTAGACAAAATGGAATTGATAAACCAGTTCTCCTCTATGCTCAACCATTGCCAAATGTCTACATTTATTTTTTTCTGTGTCCAGGGTATTTTGAGGATCTTTCTGTAATATTTTGACTCGAAGGATTCGATTCTTTGTCTAGAAGTTTTGGTAATTGTCCATGATTCACAGCCATAAGCTGCCACAGGAAAAACACAGGCTCTCAAGACTTTTACTTTTATCATTTTGTTGGTGCTCTGCCATAATTTCTTCAGGCTGTTCAGTCTCTGCATTGCTATAGCTAGTCTTCTTCTGATTTCTTTCGAGCAGTCACCATTTTTGTCAATTCTGGAGCTCAGATATTCAAAATGTATGACCTGATCTATTTCCTCACCACCCACTGTAAATTTATGCTGACAATGTGTTTTGTCAGTGGTCATTATCTTTGTTTTTTTATGTTTATGGACAGGATTTTATCTTTACTATGTCCATTAATGGCTGAAAGTAGCTGCTCTAACCCTTCTGCACTTCTTGATAGTATCACTGTGTCATCTGCGTATCGTAACTCTGGAATCTTGGAATCGTAAATGGGTCGAAACTTTCAATGTTCTCGTCTTCTCAAACATTTCTCATTATACATTCCGCATATATGTTGTACAGATAAGGTGAGAGGATACATCCCTGTCAGACTCCCTTTTGAACTGCAAAGCAATCTGATGTTTGCCCAGATACTCAGACAGCGGCTTGTTGATCTTGGTATAATGTTTCAATGAGATGAACTATATGCAAAGGAAACCCCATTTCCTTCATGATTCTCCATAGATTTTGATGTTTTACCGTGTTTTATGCATATTTATCCTGAAATCTACTGTTGATAATTATTTCTCAGTGCTCTTTATGTGTTTTCAGCCATTAGCACCACCCATCTTTTCTTAGAATTTTGCCTCCTATTGGTGAGTCACACCTCTTCCAAACCACAGTGAGACATTGTTATGACAATTTGGATTTTCAGGTCCTTGTCCTGCTCATCTTCAGTTGATCTAGCCTAATCTATGTTCACATTATTCGTAGTTCCTTGAACAGCAACTGACAGAGTGGCCAACGATCATCAAGCCTGATGGCATCTTTAAGGACAGCAACAAACTCCCTCTACTTCACTCGATCTGCCATCATCCTTTGCACAGTGCCCCATCTCTGATTCAATATTTTCAGTTTAGCCTCTACAGTTCTTTGGCACGTTGTCTCAGGCTGGCCTGTCTTTCACCTCCCATCGGGGGTCCACACCAAAAAAGTTCTGATGATGGTATCTAGCTTTTTTCTCAGAATATGGCCTGCCTAATTCCAGCATTGAACGATTCTGATGATATTCATTCTTCTTGATTGCTCTGGACAAGCAGCTTGCGATTGGCATTTGGCCAGAAAATTGCAAGAATGTTTCTTAGACAGGTTGTGAGAAAAGATCATTTTAATGTTTCTTTTTCCGTTACTCTCAGCACGCTGTGCCATACAGAAGCACAAAAAGCACGCAGCTCTTGTGAATTCTTATTTTGGTGATGACTTACAAATGTCATTCATTAACTTTTAGTATACGCGCTAAAAAAAATGTATTTATAAGGATAACCTAAAGTGTTATATGGCAAAATATGCAGACATGAAAGACCTATTATATGAACATAGTTAAACATATAAACAGTTACAAATAAGTATGAAATATATTTCAAGATTGGAATAGAACAAATGTAAATTTACAAGACAGAACAAAAAAATATTGTACTTACAATAATATATTTAAATCCTTCAGGAACACAAAAACTTAAAAAATCTGGATTATTATAGAGAATATCCATTTTCACAGAAGTTAGGAAAGTTTTATGTGTGTCTTGTTATTGTTTTGTAATACCAACTATCAGAACTATAACCAAATCATAATTTTTCAATACAATCCATGAATGAATAAGTGCCACTGCTTGCTTGACTGAAAATATTTGCTAGCAATCATTTGTAAAAAACATTTCAATATTTATAAAAACAACTGACAATTATTTCGATAGAAGAAATCGGCAAATACATTTTAAAACAATATGGTCTCAATAGAGGTACACACGAAATAGGGACGCAGATGTCTAGTGTTTATTTGATTCGATGAAAATTCAGCAGATTTGTCTGAAACTCCGTACAAAAAGAGCCAATACATCGGCTTCCAGTTTTTTCTAGAAAACCAAGAAGTTGATATATCGGCTTTTGCAGCTGTGTTCACAAAATCACATATTTTCCCATTCCTAGTTCAGCTAAATTGTTTTATTCTAGTCTTAGTTCTAAGTCGAAAGTGAAACTAAATCTACTGACGAAGGAACGGTGCCTCTTTTTTCTCAAACAATGGTAGTAACAGTTCACAAATTCAGTAAAGTTTCAAGACCCTGCACGGTCATGCCAGTGTGCATAATATAAATGTATGAGTGATCCCATTACTCAAAAAAGGCAAAAAATCAGATCCAGTAAATTATAGACCGGTGAGTTTAACGAGCATAGTCTGTAAATTGTTAGAGTCAATAATCAAAGAAAACAGTGTAATGCATTTAGACAAATTTAATCTAATTATAGTCAGCATGGGTTTACTAGAGGGAGATCATGCTTAACAAATCTATTAGAATTCATGGAGGAGGTTATTTATCTAGACTTTGCAAAGGCCTTTGATAGAGTACCTCATCAAAGATTATTTCGAAAGTTAAAATCACATGGAATAGGTGGGGAAGTTGCCAATTGGATTGAAAATTGGTTAACGGGAAGAAGGCAGAGGGGGGGCATAAATAAGGAGTACTCTGAGTGGTGTGAAGTGAAAAGTGGTGTGCCACAGGGCTCGGTTTTGGGACCAATTTTGTTCTTGATATATATAAATGATTTGGACATTGATATGGGATCCATTATTGCAAAATTTGCTGATGACACAAAACTATGCAGTAGTGTCTCATCTAAAGCGGAAGTGGATATATTGATGTCGGATTTAGATAAAATTTGAGAATGGTCTGTAAGCTGGCAAATGGAGTTTAATGTAGATAAATGTACAGTCATCCACATGGGTAGATCCAATATGGAACATAATTACAGAATGGGAGAAAACAATATTAGAAAGATTGATAAGGAAAGGGACCTAGGGGTTATAATAGATCATACAGGAAAGGTGAGTTCAGGTAGCAGTGAAAAAGGCAAATGCAATGTTAGGTATGATAAAAAGAAATATTAAACATAGGAGCAAGGAAGCGATCATCAAACTGTATAAAGCTTTAGTTAGACCTAGATTGGAGTACTGTGTACAGGTGTGGAGTCCTTATCATAGAGGGGATATAAACATGCTGGAAAGAATACAAAAAAGAGCGACAAAGATGATAGTGGGATTCCAGAATTACAGTTATGAGGAACGACTCAGAAAAACCGGCCTACAGTGTCTCGAAGAGAGAAGAATTCGTGGTGACTTAATACAGGTTTATAAGATGATCAGAGGAATGGATAAATTAGACTATAACAAGTTTTTTAAAAATACAGCAACCCACAATAACACGAGGGCATAGCTACAAGCTGACTAAAGAGAGGTCCAGATTAGATATTAGGAAATATTTTTTTAGTCAGAGAGTGGTGTCTGCTTGGAATGCATTGCCAGAGGAGGTAGTGAAGGCAAGGACAGTTAATGCATTTAAGAATAAACTGGATGCACATAGCTTTTAGAGCAAGGTGATGTAAATGTAACTGGTTGTATACAGACTCTGCAGGGTCTTCTAAACCAGTATAAAGACGTTAAGTTAAGTTATATGTTGAATACAGCAGAAATATTCTTTCTGTAAATTGTAAACACTCGTTCATGTTGATGTGGCTTTTATTTTTTAGCACGTTTTCAACTTCATGCGCCTTCAGTAAAATATAAATACTGTGAAAAAAAGTACACCAAATTAGGTGTACCTTTCAGAACATTATCGCTTGTGAATTACCGTCAATAGAAAGTCATTACGTAATTTGTGAATTGGTTTAGAGCTGAATAATGTGTTGATCAGAGTAAAATAAAAATTTCATAATTCTAAAAAATAACAAACAATTAAGCAACTATAATCTCTCAAACACAAATGATCACCTCCATTTGTAAAATATATGTATTCCATTATATTCTGGTCACAATTTTGAAAAGTTTTGTATATAATATGTGTTGTTTCGGGGAACTTTTATTAACGATAAATAGATCACAACTAACTGATGCTGTGTTTGAGTTTTACATAAGGAAAAAATTGTGTCCAGAGGTCCAAAATATTTGGGAGTGAATGAGTTAAAGAGACAATGGTTGTCTGGTTTCTCAATGGGAGCATCGGATAACAGAGACAACGGAAATAGCTTCTCTGTGGTGGGGTCTCGGATAATAGGAGTTAAGCTAGTGAAGACTTTTCTGGTTTTGTTCATTCAGCTACCAACTGACGCTGATCTGCTAAAATTGTCCATTCAGTAACACTGAATTCACTCTTTTGCCTTGTTCTGACCTTCATTGTAATATTTGATAAACAGTTCCATGAATCTGCTGGGTTTTTCTTACTAGTTAAAAATGTTAGGTTGTGCATATAATGTGGGTACTGCTTTTGTAAGAACAACTTTAGAGAATAGCATTTCACTGTATTTGGTAATTAAAATAATTTATTATTCACCTTCATTAATACTAACTGGAGATAAAATTATAAATTTTTTTGTCTACTGAACTAGAGATAGTGAGCTAGGTAAGAGTCTTTGTCTACCTGAACTAGAGAGAGAGAGAGAGAGAGAGAGCTAGAATAAGTCTTTGTCTGTCTGAACTGGAGAGAGGAAGAGAGAGCTAAAATATGTTAAGAGTCTTTGTCTGCCTAAGTTATTAAGAGAGAGATAGAGAATAAGACAGTATTTGGCTGCCAAAGCTAGAGGGAGATTTAGAATAAGATATTCTTTGTCTGTCTGAGCAGGAAGGAGAAGAAAAAATAAGCTACATTAAATACAACATCTTGTCTGTTTTTGTTGGATGGAGAATGAGATGTGAGATAAAATAAAAAGTATGTCTGCCTGAACTGAAGGGAGGCTGAGATATGAGATAAAATAATTCAGACTTTGTCTACCTGAGCTGAAGGGAGAATAAGATGTGAGCTAAAACAAGATAGACTTTGTCTACCTGAGCCTGAAGAAAGAATGAGGTGAGATAAAATAAGGCAGAGTTTGTCTACCTGAGCTGAAGGGAGAATGAGAGTTGAGATAAAACAAGACAGACTTTGTCTGCCTGAGCTTAAGGGAAAATAAAATAAGACAGACTTTGCCTGAGCTGAAAAGATAATAAGATGTGAGATAAAGAAGTCTTTGTCTGTCAGGGCTAGTAAAAGAGTGAGGTAGAACAAAACAGTCAGTGTCTGCCTGAGTTGGAGAGAGCCTGAGATGTAAGACAGATTTAGGATGCCTCAGCTGGAGAAAGAGTGAGATATGAGACAAAATAAGATAAACTTTGTCTACTTGAGCTAGAGAGAAATAAGAGTGAGAAACAGAATATTTCTGCCTTAGCCAGTGGGAAAAAATTTGAGATGAAGTAAGATGGCCTTTGTCTGCCTAAGCTAAAGAAAGAAGGGAGAGTGATACGAAATATTAGAGACTATGTATCTGTCTTAGCTGAAGAGAGAAATAGAAATGTTGGGAAAGAAAGATTGAGTAGACTGACAATCTAATATCTATCTAGCTAACTTTCTCTATTGACTATATAGGTTGTGGTGCAGCTAGCCAATCTGTCAAACTTCATCTGTACACACCAAAACTATTGCCATCCCAACTGCTATGAGCGCCAGCGAAGATCCTGCTCAAGACTCACTGCAGCCCTGCGTAAAACTTATGAATCAACAGAAGAAGAAGAAAGAGACTCCAGCAAACAAGCAGATGGAAAGAAAGACTTGTTGAAGGAAAAACTCAAGAGAAGAGTAAGTGTATACTGAGGCTCATATTTTTGGGGGGTTTTATTTAAGTTTAGTTAGTTTAGTTTAGTCGAAGAATTAACATCATTACTCTGCCGAAGACGGATGTGTCAGAACCAAAGGTACAAATATCACAGTCAAACTGTAAACTAGCGACAACGCATTCTGTTCTCCGGACTACATATTGCTACTTGCAAAGCCCTGTTCATGGCTTGGTAGAGGGAGATTGAGAATGAACGTAGAAGAAGAAGAAAAATATCATTGCATAAAAACGGTTTAATCCATATGTGCTCTGTTCTTCTCCATAATTTTGTAGAATCTCAGCACAATGCATGAACTCCAGAACAACAGCGAGGATCCCGAAATAGATTGAGTAGATTTTTAACATAATTTTGAATTTTGCACTGGCAGTGCCTGTTAAGGCTACTCTTTTCGATTTCCAAATGCCGAGGGATTTTTAACATGCGCGCACTGCACAT